>CANAIB010000082.1:0-23719 GCA_947359475.1 Heligmosomoides polygyrus bakeri
AGTCTTCCAATGGATCTTCAAGAAGATTCCAATCATACGACTTTATCGCATATTCCAACTCCTCAGACTTGAATGTGGGGATCCTCACCGGTGCCGGTTTATGGGTGTCACGCTTGAACATCCTCTTTTTGAGAGTCAGCTTCGCACGGACAAGACGGTGATCCGAGCCGGTGTCAAATGAAGGCAGCACGGAGACGTCGAACAGACTCCAGCGTCTGTCCGTAAGAACATGGTCGATCTCCGAACGTGTTTCTCCATTTGGGCTTTCCCAGGTCCATCGTCGGTTTGAAGGCTTCTTAAACATAGAATTTCCATGGTAGAGACGGCACGCGGATAGGAAGTCTATCAGGCGCTCTCCGTTTTCGTTCCTTGAGGAAGTTCCATGTGGTCCTAGCCTTCATTCGTCGTGATCATTCGTACCGACGATAGCATTGAAGTCACCAACGACAACTTTGTAGTAGCTCTTCTCGTCGTTGACAGTCCTTTCGAACAGCTTGTAGAATTCCTCCTTTTCTTCACCTGTGGCCGCAGATGTTGGAGCATATCCATTTATGATGGAGATGGTTCGTTGATCTTTGGTTTCCAGACGAAGAACAGCTACTCGCGGACTGATGATCTTGTAGGAGTCTACTAGGTGGTGCACTGTCGAATTGACGAGAAATCCAACTCCGCCAATATTCTTTCTGTCCACCTTTGCTCCGATAATGAGAAGCTCGTTGTGGTCGGTCCTTCTTATGGTTTCCGTTCTGCCTTTCGTTTCCTGCAGGGCAATAACGTCGTATTTGATGTTTCGGCTTCTATAAAGCAATGTCCGAAGATCCTGCTCAGATGCGATCGAACGACAGTTATAAGTGCAGACGAATAGGCAGTTTCCGTGTCGTAGTGGGAGGGAGTTTCCGGTAGTCCGATTCCAATAACGTCCTGATAGTTTAACTCCGAGATTAGATGGCCCCTCGCCGGAGGTGGATGCAACCGACGTCGTAGAAGTCCACCTCCGGCGCGCGGAGGACTGGGGCGCGGGTTTAGTTGTTTGAGCCGTAGCGGTGGTCTGGTTACTCACATGTTCCTGGCCAGGGATACAGGAGAGCCGCCCATACACGACAAAGCGTCGCGTACTGCGTGACCGTTTGTGCCGTTAGCCATCACAAAGTGATGTTCACCCCTTCACCGCGGTGAGGTGCCACATGAAGGGGGAAAGTAACAAGACAAATAAATAAATACTGAATCACGCCTGAATAGCAGAAAGGTCTCTGGAACTTTAGTTGTACTGCAATACAGTTCAGGTGCCTCTTATGATTTACGGTTTACGATTTACGATTTCCGATGGTTTTTTCCGTAATTACGGTTTACGATTTACGAAATTTCAAATTTCATTTACGCACACCCCTGGAGCAGAAACAACAACAAACTATCAAGAAAGGCTAAGATTGTACAGAGAGAGTTATTAAGATTAAGAATAAACACACTGAACTCATCTACAAACCGTAAGGTAGGAACGAAAATGTATATAGTACTTCACAATTTGCCTTTTACCGTAGTTGAAAAAATCGCATCTGTTCGATACTAGATCAGTAACCGATTGTACTTGAACCTATATCACACCGCAGTCGGGAGACCTGCCCTGGTTTGGGGAAACACTCGTCTTAAAATGGCAGCTGCTTAATCGAGGGGAACATATGATACCCTCGACCTTGTGCCATCAGTCACAATTTAAAGAAATAGCATACGCACTGCACCTCTCTTCTGCACAAAAATATGAGAGCCTTTCCCAATGGCAATGTTGACTCATCAGTGCTCATCGGATGTTCAGGTCCTGCGAGCGGTCTGCGCGCTGTCCTGCGCATTTGCCGGAGTAGACGCCACCTCGTACCTCTTCGACGAGACGAAGAGTCCCCGACGGAAGATGCCTGTGCTCCTGCCGACACTCACCACCTTCCTCTCGCTGTTCTTCTTCATTGTCGTTATGATATTCAGGTGCGCCTCACTGGTGCTCTCCGGTCACCCATCAGTGCAGCTCAATATCATTTCAGTCTTTCCACCGACGTGTCGAAGCTGTCCACGAAAACACTTGTTCCTGAAATGTTCTCAGTACTGAACGTTCCAGCAGCAAAGTGAGTTGATCCGTCGTCGGTGAGAGAGTGAGTGAGTCTAATCGCCGTGTAATCCTCGAGGAGCAGCCTGGTTCTTTCGACACTTTCTTCCTTAGGAATCCGTTTCTCAAGCAGTCCCTTTTTCCTTCTTTTTCTCTCTCTCTCTATTGCATAGGTTTCCCTTTCCTCTCGTTTAGTGCATGAAAAGGCAGGACAGATTCCGCAACAGATGAAGGAATGTGGTGGCATGATCGAGATGCATCAACGTCAAGGTGCACGTGAATTCTTCTTCTGTGAAGGATAGAACCTATGATTTTTGCAGCCAAGATGTGCTTGGAGAAAGGTCGAGTTCTCTTGACGCCGGGGCCACCATGGTGTATTCCGTTTTCAGAAAAAATGAATTATTTTGCATTTCGTTGGTTATTCAGCATTTCTGAGTTGCAATGTTTGGCTGGGAAGTCATGCGTCTGAAAACAGGGCCGCCCTTCCGACAGAAGCTTGAGGATTTCCAGGATCAGTTGGAACAGACTACAATGCATAGTCAGAGCCGAACGTTGTGATGGGCTTTCCATTCAGATCTCATCACGAAGCCGGTTTCCAGCGCATGCGGTTTGTTGCAAAATAAGTGCACGGCTTTCTAGTTTCTCTTCATCGTCATCATTCAACTTCCTTCAGTTCAGCTTTTTCCACTTGTGGCTTGCTTTCGTTTACCATCAGCCACCATCGCGCTTTTGTATAGCCAAATTAGCGAAACTCGCAGTGGTTAAGGAACAGCAGCTCGACCGTTTCAGGTATATGCTGACCGTGTCGGCAGTATGCGGTCTTTCTGGAGCTGTGCTTTCATCGTTTCTGCCTGGATCTCGGATAATCAACGCACTTAACGCAGGTCACTTCCACTGAAGTTACTTGACCACGTTCGAAGGCAGATTTTTTATTGGAACAAAAAGCAGTACTCACATAGAATCCTTCCTAAAAGGGTCCTCAGCTGGACTAGTTGACAGCAAACTGGATAAAAGGAAAACTCCCTACGTCCAGCAGTATTAGTGGTTAGCAGCGTAGCGGAGTAAGTAAGAAAAGCTGTCGGCTTCCGCGTGCATACTGAACCGATTTGGGGCTTGTGAACTCCATGCCAACCAAATTTTCCATGGCTCCGTTGCTACAAGACCTGTCTGGGAAAAGTAAGCAGTAGCAGTAGTGGCGCTCAAGTTGTATCCACGATAAAACGAAAAGAGCAAAGGAGTGCGTCAGTCAATCTATTTTGGGACACGTGATACATTTTATTCTAGATTCGGGATGTCGTTGGGGCAATTTGAATGCGTATTCGGCCTAAACAATAACTTGCGGTGGCCTACCGATGAACAACTCAGTGTTTTAACGTCCTCGGGCAAGCCCGGTACTAATTCGCCGACCCCGCAGAGTGAAAGGTTGGATTGGCCTGGGAGGGAAAGAAAAAGGAACCTGGAATGGGGTGCATGCGACTGCGACTGTCAGCGCCTCCTCCGACTGCGCTACCACGTACCACGATAGCTTCTGAAATACAACACCGATGGCACGCTAGTCTTTCAAGGAATGCTAAATTGTCCGTATATTCGTGTCCAACGGTGGTTGAAGGGGAAGATAAGAACAGACCGTTGCAAGTGCTCTATGGGGCTGATGTACGAGTTACTCAATCCAAGGTTGCCATAGCTCGTTGCGGCTGCTACGTGGGTGACAGAGCGAGCCGAGGGATGCTGTACCAATCGTTGGTCTTTCTCATGACAGTCCCTGTTCAGACCGCCTGCTGCCTCTACCGGCCGATATGACTCGTCGACCGGTAATGTCGGTGTTCATCTTCTTCATCCTGGTCTCCTTCGGTCTGCTCATCCATCGCAACATCCTTCTCAATCTTGTGCTCTTCACAACTCCGCTGAAAATGGTGGCCACTGTGAGTTCTCCCTCAACCTTTGGTGAGAGCCGATCGATGGCAGATATGAAATTGCAATTAGCAAAGCAAGTTAAGGAGGCGTTCAGATTTTTACGGTTCTTATGTGACTTCAGCCTTGGGGCACTCGCTTTCAGGTCGTGAGTAGTTCGAAGGATTACGACGGCACAATTAGTCCCACTGCAAAATCCATGCTCAGAGCTGCTAAATTTATCTTAGCGCCTTCGTTGACGTGAAAATATGATAAGCTTTATGTGTTCAGAAGACTCTCAAACGATCGGCTGCTTTATAGGTCTGTCTGGTGTTCTTGCAGCATTACCGAACAGAGCCGGTCGGAATTCTCCACGAGACCAGCCACTACAGGTATGACCAGCACTTTTCTAACTTTGTTGAACTCATTTCGGAGAAACGTTCCCGAGTTCTCCTTTCCTAAGGGAGGGGGAGGAAAGGATTATATTGGAGTGTACGCCATAAATTCATCTACTTGACTCCAGTAAATAAAATTAGGCCTTTGAAGAAACTCGAGTGAGTGAACGGCTACGCTACGGAGTCGAATAAGCACATTTGGAACCTCCTAAGCAGTGCATCGCAACCCTATGTAGATTCTAACGATAAGAGCTAAGCATGAAGCGAGACGTCAATCATCACACCTGTTTGGGATGCACCTAGCATTCTACTTCTTCGGGGTATCGTGGAGGGCATTTGAATGTGTATTCAGCATAGCACGGTAGCTATTCGATAGACAGGTCAGTTTTCTATCTTTCCCAAATGGGTTTAGTAACAATTCATCGACCCTTGAAGCATAGAAGCTTGGTTGGCGTCTGCGGATCCTCATTCAAGCATCTTGTTTCGGGGTGCTCGCAACTTTCAGCGTCTCCTCCGACTTCACGAACATGAGCCCACCCTTCGAATACCCTTCTTTGCGACCTAGACACAGTTATGTACGTCGACACAGTTTGGTTATTATGGCCTACGTTATACTTCGGTGACGCGTCTGTGGCGACGTCGGCGACACCGGCGTCGCCGACGTCGGCGGCGGAAGTATAACACCCCCTGCGGAGCTCTCGGCGACGTCGCCGTCGACGCTGTGATGTGCGGGCTGCTACGCAGTGCGTAGCAGCCTCTACAGCACAGCGTCGCCGAAGTATAACATAGGCCTTATACACTTGTACTTCCGTCGCCGACGTCGCCGACGTCATTCAAGGGTGGCAGAAAAAGCTTTCCGATGGAGTACACGAAATAAAACCGTGAAGAAAACTGAAAACGTGGAGAGAACGGTGAAGAATTGCGAAAAGCTGATACGGAGCAGCCAAAATATGAAAGACGGCTTTGAAACAGAAAAATGCGAAACGGTGGCAGAGAAACTGATCCAAATAAGTAGTGTTTCCTCGCTTTCTGAAACGATACTGCAAACCTCTACAAAGAGCTTTTTCGAATTACAATTTACATTAATTAAAAGTTAAATTTTCCTGTGAATTTCGAAAATTTCGCGTAAATTTAATTTCAATGCGATTTAACGAAAAAGGTCTTTGCTAAACTCAATAAAGAAATTTAACGAAAATGCTGGCGAATTCGTTAAATCGATAAATCAATAGTCGTTAAATGCTCAACACTGCGCCGTACTTCTATTAGTGCACTGGATCCGATGCTGAAAATGCGCTCCGAAGCTCTCCTGCCGACGACGTCGCGGAATCTGTCGACGACGCGTCGCTGAAGTCTAACACAGGCCTATGACTCAACGGAATGTGCTGTTTTCTCCCTCATGTATCATTTTTGCCGCAAGTTAGTTAAAATACAACGAATGAAACAGAAGGATTGAGGATTCTCGGATGTAGTTTGGTTCGGTATCAGACTGTAGTTAACTTTGGAGTGAAATTGAACCAAAGATGGTTGCGCAGGACGCTCGTGTTCCACAGTTCGGTCGAAACGTGATTTTTAGAATTGCACTCTTCGTGCTAGGCACATGTAAGATCTACTTAGTTCCAGAGCCAGTATGGAGAACTAGTTCCTGGATAAAGGATCCATAGATAAGAGGGAAACGGGTAAAAAATAAGGGGCGACGTTAGTCAAACCTTTTTGGGATGCGACGCATTCTACTACCACGGAATATCGCGGAGGCAATTTCAGTGCATGTTTAGCCTACACGAGAATTGCCTGTGACTTGCGGCTGCCAGCCGATGAAAAAGTCAGTGTTCTATCCTTCTCAGACAAGTTTGCCACCAATTAATTGATGGAAGGCTTGGGGGTATTCTTCCGACCATAAACCGCGTTAATTTGCATTCTCGCTTCCCCAGCAGTGTAACAAAGATCCTCTACAAAACTTCTCTATCATGTGTAATCTAGCCGCTGGGATCGCAAACATTTCATCAAGTATCTAATGAACAATGGACTGGATATAATACTCTATGTCCCAGTGCCAACTCTCTTGCATTCATAGCTGTAAACTATCATACCATCTCAATACCTAAGTATACGATCAATCATCACGACGGTCAAGATCTATGCTCAATGTGCTAATATCCTGCCACTTCCAGATCGATTCGGAAGAAGAGGCAACAAGTGAGTATAGCCGGGGACGATGGGAGCATAGTGACCAGCACACTAACCCACGACGATGACGAGAGCGACGAGTCCTCGGTGGACACCTCGGTCTTCGTGCAGATGGCAGTTGCGAAGAGGGAAACGCAGAGGCTGCAACGAAGGCTCGAGAAGGTGTGTACGAATGCAAGAAGGTCGAACCACTACCAAATATCGAGACCATTTCAGAAGGAAGAAAAACTCCTTTCGGAGAAGTTGCCGGTGCTTGCCAAATCCGTCTCTCACTACAATTCTATAGTGAGCTTTCCTACAGACTATACTTTAATTGCCCGCGAACGTTGGACTGTCGCCTTTTACGCTCTAGGTGCTGTGTATGATGTTCAAAAGCAGAATTTTCAGGGTCCCGGGAATGACCACGATTGCTCCGGCATGCACAACTGCATAGCAGACTCATGCCCAGCTGGAGGATCAGATGGTAAAACGATTTGCGTCACTTTCATGACTAGACCGCCCTACTACGAAAGTTGAGAATCCCTTTTAGCTTTTGCTTGCTTCAAATTCCTTGAATTAACGTTCGGTAGGCAATAGAGATCATTGCTGCTGCATTTCCCTCAGCAAGATTACGTTGGGATCATCAGTTTTCAATCTGACGGAACCCGGTCAGCCTATCGTGTGGTAATGTCCTTCTCAATATCACACGTTTGTGTCAAAGCAACGGAGCATCTATAGGATAGATGACTGATGACTATACAGATGACTATACAAAGGCGGTCTTTCGGTATATTCTTCGCAAAAGCTTCTGCTTTTCGCGCAGAGAGGGCGCGAAAATTGATTCAAGATGAGAAGTCCCAGAACAACCAACCGTTGGGGCCCTAACATCTCCTTGCTGGCCTTTGAGAAGATACTGTCGTGGGCAACATTGATGAGGACTACGATCGCTTCGCGCATCATCTTCGCGAGAGTTCTATGGGAGCCGAGAGCTTGTGGCCCACCAAGACGTCGTTTGTCTGCGGAAACTTTTGAGCTAATACGCCAGCGTAGAGCAGCACGAGCATCAGGCAACTACCAGCTGACGTCCGAGCTTGCGAAGCTATGCGGAGCGGCGATAAAGGAGGGTCTTAAGGAGAGAAAGGTGGAAGTGTTGACTGAAGCTGCAGAGGCAGGTATGAGCACTCGCAATGTCCTCCGGAACTTCGTCCACATCAAGGCTAGGATGACCGCTCCCCACGCCCTGATCGAACCGTCACCTCTTCCAAAAGGGCAATGGAGGACGACGTGGACAATTAGCCACGGTAGCCACATCTACTTGTCCGCATTTCAACACTGTACACATACAAGTAAGTCGCATCCATCATATCATGAGGAATTACTAGAATACGTGGAGCATGCAACAATGCATCATTGCTGTGTTGTTTTTGTTGGCTGCCGAGTGATAATCCTTATTGCACTGCAGCTTAGTAATTATGGGCCCCTTCAGTTATGTGAAGAATCATGTATCGAGCATGGTTATCGTTGTTCGAAAAAACTCAACCAAGATGTGGTTGGCAGGATTTTTAGCTGCGACCAAATCTCTTGCGCCACTCGAAGCTCCCTTAGCACATTATCTCTGTGACAGCCACCGAAAAAAATAGGCCATCGTTTCTAACGAGCAGGCTCACACTTAAGCGCTGTGTCTACCAAAGATAGTTGCGTCCCATTGATGTTGATGGACGGATGTCGCGCTCGATCAAACAAGCCACCGTTGGTGTAATGTCGTAGAGCATTCTCACCTACAGAGGAAAGTGCTGGTTCGAGTCCCGCCTAACACTAGAGTTTTGATCCCAACAAAACAACGTCATGGCATCGCTATGGCGGCTTACAACTTCAGTGCCAGCCACCTGATTCTTGAAGAAAATTATCTAAATCGATGTCCTAGGTCTTTGCTGCCTTGCAGATACAATCGGGGAAAAGAAATTAGGGCGAAATAATTTCCCTGTCTCAGAGGATGTGCATCACGTCCACTTGTACGCTCGAGATGTTCCTGAAGTGCCCTTTGTGCAGACGTATAACCCAAATCGCCGACCGTCAACACCCCTGGATCTGAGCGAGGAGTACAGGTTAGCAGCGAACGGTGGACCGCGGACTGCAACCCCTCTTGACTGGCACGTGACAGTGCTGACACCGGTGTGTTCCAGGAAAGCCAAGTGGCTGCTGGTGCTGTTTATCATCTCATCTGCACTTTTCTGCCAAATCACACTCATGACAGGATTCGATTCGGTGAGAAGTTCAGTAGGGTTAATGCTGTGTTTAAGCGTTACGTTAGATGTTGCAGGTCTCCTCGTCGGTACTGCTGTCGCTGTTTTTTGTGATTGTTATAATAGCGGTGGTTCTTGGTTGCCGACTCACACCAAACGATTACTTGCAGAGGTTGTTTGGAGAAGCAGCAATTTCACGACTGGAGTTTTTCAAAAGAATCTCCTTTATTAAGGAGGCAAATCACTGTGCCGTTCTTCCCGTACTTCTCCTACTTCACTCTATTTGCTCTGATCCTCGCCCTTGCTTCGACCAAATTCTTCACGGTTGCACTCTATGCCGTATGGCTGTTGATTGGTGAGCGAGTTCAATGTTTTGTTGTCGTGCTAGTGTGCAAGGTTTTTGCAGCCCACTTGTGGCCTCCCAAATCTCCTAGTCTGTTCCAGTTGTCTAGGCAGATTATCACTTTTTTGAAGAAGTATGCTCTTTTCAAGTGACAGGAGAAAGAAAGAATATTCCCAGGTAGAGTCCTAGTCATGGTTGTACCGTCTTGACCACTGATATCTTCATGCGGAAACACACACGGGCTCAGAAGCAGAGAAGCGAAGGAGGGCATTTTGGACACTGTTTTTAAAATTGATTACATAAATATGACCTTGTTAATTTACCACATTGGTTTTGCTTTTACCCCTCATTTACCCCTACTAATAAGCGAGAAGAACTTGGGTCGAACAATCCCTATGTGGAATACACCACGCATCTAGGTAGACAATATCGCAACAAGAACATAATTGCTCTACTGTGTTGTAGGCACTCGCGGGATTTGATTGGACTCTCGTAGCAACTGATGTAACTGCTGTTCAGTCAAGACGAAGTCATGCCCACTGTTTAGCAATTCTTTCTTTTCTTTCACTCAAAGAAGGCGTTTCACTTTCTGAAGCAATTCCGCTTTATACCTTTTCCCGAGCTTGGATTCTTTAATTCACTGTTGATAGCATAATCAGTTATTTAGAGACTAATCACTACCAAAATGTTGAATAAATAACATTGATTTTGGAGATCTAATGGTTGAAAAAGTGCTGGTACATTCGTTGTACGCGGTTTTGTCTACTTGTTCAGTTGTAGAGCATGCTGTATTATCTAATTTTTGTAAGCCTGACCTGAAATAATAGGGAAATGGGAGATAAGAGAAAAATACGACAGCAGATAGTACGTACGGTTAGTGGCACTATCCATGAAAGATAAAAGATAAATAATAAAGGGCGGTGTTAATCAATTCCTTTTTCAGATGCGCCACGCATTCTGTTTCTACAGGATGTCGTGGAGGCAATTTTAAACATGTATTTGTCCCGTACAATTACTTGCGGTGGCCACCCCATGTACAAGTCGCGTTTCGTCCTTCCCGGACAAGACTGGTGCCAAATCCCCGACCCCGAAGCGATGGAGAACGTGGTTGGCTTAGAACCCAAACCAAGAACCTGGAGTCGGGTACACGCGATTGTCAGCGCTTCCTCTGACTGCGCTACCACTCTCCCGACACTTTCCATAAGAGCAAAAACTTAGTGGTGCTCCGTCAAGATAGCTGCATGAGAGCATTATCTGAAACTACCTTACATGAGAACCGATGGAAAAAAACTGCACCAAAACTGGGGAGCTATTTTTCTTTTGCATTGGAAACATTACTGAGGTGAGAAGTAATCCGACTGCAAAAGTACCTTGCGAATAGATAGAAGTATCATCTTGGAAGAATATGCAAGGTTCGTCTCGCCACTTAATCATACGAACCTTTGTTTAGCACTCCTCCCGTGGCTCATCGGTGACTGGGAGGAGTACTAAGTAAGGTAGTATGCCAAGGGGTCAAGAAGAGTAAGAAAATGAAGAAAAAGAAGGGTTAGAAAAGAAGAAATAAACCTACATAACGAATTTTAGGCGAGGAATAAGACACTTGTTGCTGCATCAAAGGGGTTAAGAAGAACACAAACAGCAGCACGCGTACTGTTCGCGTTCGAGTAGTGCATTTCTCAACTATGGTAACAGAAACTCTGTTCACTAGTTCAGTGAAAGTCGTGTCTGATCCTTTTGATGTTTACACTTTTAGAATAGCCATCTTGTCTTAACGGAAGTTAGGAGACCTTCGATCGAGTTCTTTCAGGGTAACAACCGACAAGTTTCTCCTTCAGGTCTGGCGCTGTACTTCATGTATGGCTACTGGAACAGTAACGAGAGGACTGGCGCTGGCGATGGTGTCTTTGCCGACGACGACAACGAGATGTACCGCGCCATTATCGGCAATGACTACACCATACAGATCGAGTGATGCGTCCTTGCACAGCCTCCCACTGATCTCTCAATCAGCTCGAAATACTGGTACTTGAGGAGAGCCGAAGTTCGTTCCTCTCTGCCTGATCTCGTCGAACGTCAGACCATACTCCGGACGCTCCCTCTCCGTTTTTGGATATTTCCTTAGTCAATGCTTTCAACAAATGACTATTTATTTCAAGAATTTCGGTACTAGGTTTACGTTCCATAACAATGCCGCCATTGTCCGCACCATTGCCCGTGTATTGTTTTCCACAGTTTAATAAAACAAATATTATATTATGGGCCATAGCTGCAGAACATACTATCGGGTATTGCATGTCTTCAACTGCCGACAGCAACCCTGACCGGAAGCAATCGCTTTTTAGATGTTTACGGTAATAGCCGACGTCATACAAACTTCGGAATGCGCCACGTATTCAACTTCTGCGAAATTGAATGCATATTTGGGCTGTTCAATGACTAACGGCTGACAGTCCATGGACAAGTCAGTGTTTTTTCCTTCCTGGACAAGTCCAGTAGCAATTCACCGACCGCGGAGGGATGACAGGCTTAGCTGACAAGAGATATTAGGTCGTTACCTAAGTTCTGTCGTTTTTTAACCTCTACCGTTAAATATAAATATCTTGGTCCAAATATAACTTTATTAGTCGGAATAAGAACCATTACAATCTGCACATCTTTGCCAACAAGATACTAGTTTACTTATTTTCGTAGGGTGGAGCTCCGGAGATCTAGAAGCGATGAATTCTTCGAGAACATATTCTCATCATGTCGGTTCCTAAAGTATTTTCCGCGATGGAAGCCGTCGGAATGTTTGAAAAAATGGTAGTCTGTAGACGATAGGTCGGGCGAATACGGTGGATAGTCGAGGTTTCGTATCCCAAAGAATGGATCTTCTGCCTAGTGATCATCGATACGTGCAGCCTAGCGTTGTCGCGCATCGGTCCCCTTCTGTAGATCAGCGCTGGGTAGATTTGCTGGAGCTTCTTGTGCACTCTGTCCAGCTTTTAACAGTACTTTTCCACCGCGATTGTTTTACCAGGTTTGAGAAGGCTATAGTGGATTAAATCGGTGGCACACCACGAAACGGTCACCATCACCTTTTCCTGGTGCATACTCGGCTTTGGACAGTGTTTAGGTGCTTCGTCAATATCCAACCATTGAGCAGTTCGCCGTCGATTGTCGTAGACAATTCTTTTTTGTCACCAGTCACAATTCGCTCCAGAAACGGGTTGTTTTTGTTGCGTAGAAGGAGCGCTGACGATACTTGCAAACGGCGAGCTCAAAGGGCGAATCAGCTCTCGAAGAATTCATGGCTTCTAGATCTTCGGAATTCTTTGCTACTGGAACATACAAATTAGTATCTCGTTGGCAAAGATATGTAGATTGTAATAGTTCTTACTTCGCTTAATAAAGTTATGCTTGAGCCGAGATACTTACATTTGAAGTTAGAGGTCAAAAAACGATAGAACTTAGGTAACGACCTAATAAAATCCGAAAACCTTCAGTCGGGTAAGGAAGCACGCGACAGCAGGCGCGTCTCATTCGACTGCGCTAGCACGTAGCCAGTTGTATACATGTATACTGCTTTCAACTAATCGCTAAAGGCTTTGTTTTTGAGTTAGTGGTTTACCATATTGCTCTTAAAACGTCTCGTTGAGTGAGTCAAAACATTTCCCCCGTTGACCTTCAAGGCGATATGAAGGAAACACATAATTTTTCCCTTCATGGAATATGCGCGAATGTATCGAACCATGTAAACTTTCAGGCTGCTCTTCAAACTTGTACTGATGCAAGGCAGTTTTGAACATTTGCAGGTATACAAAGTTTATGTTTAATAGGGTTCGGCAACCATCGATATTTACCGGAGGTAAAGGCATCTGCGTCTGCCACCAGATTTTTTTTTGACTACGAAAAGCATCTGAGCTGGGCTCCTTCTCCATTCTATAAGCATAGGTAATAAGAGGTAAGGCTGATTATTTTATTGAACTTGGCCTCAAAGTAAGTACATGCGAGTTTTCACATGAGATTTCAGCCATGCCCGCCATTCTGGATCATGCATTTGCCAGCCTTTCAAAGAGGCATTGTGACATTGGTCGCCTTCTCAATATGTAGAAGAGTAAGCTTTATTCTTTTCTTCTGTCTGGCAATTAAGAGACAAGTACGACACCTTGGATGACTTCTAGAGCTTGAAAGCTCGATTCACCTGTTGTGTGCCAGTGCAGAGCGCAGTAGCGCATATCACTTCTGCGTCTACTCCCGCGGGGTCTCTCACGTTCGCCACACGTTGCAACGGGATGGACGCTCAACCTGAAATTCCCACTGCAATAACTCATCTGAAAACGCAAGACGGACATCGATCCAGAGCCATTTCACGTCCCCACCGCGTTGGACAGTGCAAGCTTCAATAGCTGACAATGAGCACGGAGTCGCGGTTTTCCTCCCCTTCTTTCGCGTGCGGTGCTGAGGCACCGTCGACAATTCGTGCTGCATTGTAATTATGTCGAGGTATTGTGAGCAATGGGAAGTATTGTCACAAACGCGAAGATCGTGCAGACCGTGTGAGACGGTCGCCCCACATGACCTATAACAAAACAAAATTAACACATTTGCTTTGTTATTTATTTGAAACATTCATTTACTACTAAATAACACACAAATAGTGAACTAACCAGGGAAGTCTCTCAGGCGTATGCCTGAACTGCAAAAACAAATACCACTGTGAGATTCTCCACCCTTCAAATAGTGGGAAGGGATGTTCCATTTCTGCAAAGTCCTTGAACCCAAGGCCCAGCACTATATTGCACTGTCAGCATCTAAGGCGCCTTTTATACTCCCGCCGCGCAGCGGCGCGTCAATTCGGAACGCGGTGCGGCCAGTCGCGCCGCGCCCGAATTTGACGCGCCGCTGCGCGATTGTAGTTAGAAAGGGGAGCGTCAGCGACGCGCTGCGACCAACTTCTACGCACTACGTTCCGTGCGCCATGAAGGACGACGGAAGAGATGGTTCATGAGTCATTGAAGAACCAAAACAGAAAGAATTCGTCTGGCCGATCAGCGGAATGCAATGCATCTGGCTAACGTTAGTGGTGGAAATCCTGTGGGGAATGACGAATCCTCTCTTAAAGCTGGGGTCGAAGTCGTCTGCTCAAGCTACGGTTGAAATTGGTGAGTGTGGTATTGATTCGAGTCTCCTGCAATGCAAATGGCACTAAACGACTCTTTATTTTACAAATGTGCAGGTTCAAAAGTAAAATTGCTGGAAGGTACTCATTGTCGAGAATCGCTCAGAATTCTCTCTCGTATTGCCATCCGTGGTCATTGTTCACTAAACATATCTTTAGCGTAGTAGATAAAACTTCGTGAATGTCTACAGGTCTCCATCCCCTTCCTAAGTTACGAAAGGTACGGGTGACTAAGGTAATGGTCACCGAAAACGGATGTCAGATTCGTGACCAGCACCCTAAATAACCCCCCCCCCTGGAGAAGTTTGGTCGAAAAACCTTTTCGACCTCTCATCGACCTCTGGAGTCCTGAAAGTGCAATAGTGCCACCATTTTGCTTCTTTGTCTTGTTAGTTGAGGAGCCAAAACAAGGAGTACATGGCAAAATGATTCATCTCGGTGGTGAACCTCCCACTCCGGGAGGGGGACGTTCTGCCTGAAAGCGGCGCGGACAAAGACGCGGGACAGTGCCTGCGGAGCCAATTAGCGTCGACTCGCGCAGTGACACCCGCCGCTTCGCGCTCAGCCAGACAGTCCTCGTCGCAGAGGCGATGCTGACCCAGCCAACCACAGGAGCCAGTAGGTCGACCAGATTTGGTGTGATTACAATCGATAGAGAGATAGGAGGCTCAGACGGCTTGCATCGGCAGTCCAGAAATTGGGATTGATCTGAACCCTACCATCTTCTATATCAGAATTTCAAGCTCTATCGAATGAGCCAGGAAAGAATCTTGTCTCAATAACCCTTACAACATTTTTTTTCAGGCGCAGCTAGCTTTCGGTAAATATCAGTTTTTATTTATATCAGAATTAACTACGAGGCATACTTCCAGGCTACTACTGATGTGAGCTCTACCATCTCCTGTACTAGAATTTCGATTTCTATCAAATGAGCTAGAAATTATCCTGTCTAAAAAGCCCTTAAGGCGGCTTTAGGCGTTGTTTACTTTCCTTAAATAAATAATAATAAATATCAGTTTTTATTTATATCAGAATTAATTGTAAGACATGCTTCCAGGCTGAAATTGCGCGAGGAATATAATTAGATAGACGAGAGACCTTCTAAGAGAACACCAGGTGCTCAACATTTTGAAGACGATATTATGATCTTTCAGTGCGTAGAGCACATTCCCAGTTTTAAATTGCACGACGAGTTCGATTTGACAGTCGCTAGACTTCCTAAGAACACCAAAGTACTCTAATTTTCTCATGAAATTTTATGAGTGTTTCCTAACTCGTTAATTGGTGGAGGAGACATTGGCTATGTAGGTAGGTACATTGCCTTTTGGACGCGAGGTCAAAACATCGCTAGGAGCCACAGACGACTGGACGAGCAATTTGAAGCATTGTGTGATGAAATTTATTCTCTCTGAACATTAGATTCGATGAAGCACCTGTCCAGTCTTCGTTTCGAAATATGTGATGTGTGCATTATAAGGTTCCATAGAAAAAGAAAAAAGTTACAAAATGCTAAAGAGGTGTCATGTTGAAACTAACGCTTTAAACTTCTGTTAAAAGATCTCTCGTCTATCTAATTGAAATCCTCGTGCAATTTTATTAGCCTGGAAGCACGTCTCGAATTTAATCCTGATATATGTGAATAGAAATCGATATTTAGCGAAAATAAACAGCGCATTAAAAAATCGCATTAAGGGTCATTGAGACAGGGTTCTTTTCTGGATCATTCGATAGAGCTCGAAATTCTAGCATAGAAGATGGTAGTGTTGAGGTCAATCCCAATTTCTGTACTGCCAAGGCAAGCCGTCTGAGTCTCTTGTCCCTCTATCGATTGTAATCACACCAAATCTAGTCGACCTACTGGCTCCCGTGGTTGGCTGGGTCAGCATCGCTTCTGCGGCGAGGGCTGCCTGGCTGAGCGCGAAGCGGCGGGTGTCACTGCGCGAGTCGACGCTAATTGGCTCCGCAGGCACTGTCCCGCGTCTTTGCCCGCGCCGCTTTCAGGCAGAACGTCCCTCACCCTCCCACTCCACATCGAGTCTGCCGCAGCTGATCGCGCCGCGCCGCGTCCTTCCCTCCAGCGGCGCGATTCGCCGAATACCGTAAGGCCCCGTGCATACTTCCCGTCGCCGCGATGGAATCGCGGCGATGAGTTTTGCAGAGCGACGCGAAAGAATTTGAATTTCTCTGTGCTCGGCGCATCGCCCATCGCTCTGCAATGGGGCGCGACGGCGATCCGTCCAGGACCAAACGCTAAACACCGCGCGCGGCGCGAAAAAGTATGCCATGCCCGCGATGGGCGCGGGAAGCCATCGCGCATGCGACCGTTACTGTTGCGGCGGCCGCGGCGAGGTTTCCTTTGACTATTCGACCGCGTGCGGCGGAATGGTCATGAACTGAGCGCCGCGATGGCATCGCGGCGATGGAAGTATGCCCCCGGCCTAACCCAAAATTGCGTCAAGTGTGGTGTTTTGAGGCGGCGGAGTATGAATGCGATGCGGCGCCGCCGGGCGGCGCGAAAAATCGATAGCTATGTCAACCATCACGCCGCGCCGCGCAGCGGCGCGAGTATAAAAGGCGCCTAACGCGCACGTGCGTGTTGCATGTGGAGATAAGAGAAATGGTGAAAGACGTCACCATAAGCAGCTCGGTGGCTCAGTGGGAGTGAAGTGCTTCATAGGCACAGGGTCAGATGTTTGATTCCTTGACCTCGAAGTAATATTGCATTTTTTGGTGTTCATTCCTTGTTTGGTACCCATCACCTTCCTAACTTTCTCTGTGCATATATTCCACTGTGGCTGAGAAGTACGTGTTCAGTGAGAAATTTTCATCAGCTGCCTCCTCTATATGCGGCCCCTTTTATTTTCTGCTGATTTTTGATAGGACCCTTGGCTGCATGGGGAGTGGACCTTTCCAACTAGACATGAATAAAGCAGTTAGAAGGGTATATGACGGCACCAGTCCATAAGCGGAGAATGAATGTCCAGTCAATCTCATGTCATCTAGCATGTGTTCTACATGATCAAAGAAGGGCATCCGATCGTTGCACAAGTCCAGTTGTACCCTACTGCCTGTCGAAGGTGTACTAATGAACTAAGCACAGTAATGATGACGGGCTGGTAGCGGCTGCAGTCCCCGCAGGTCAGCGAGTATAGGTCACCGTCATATTGTAAAGTATCGCTAGACGGCGGCACGTTGGTCTTGAAATGAGCCGACAATGTCAGATTTAGAGATTTTTTATTGAAGATAGGGGTGCAGAGACATTTTTCAAAAAGTTGATCACGATGGTTCGCCGTGACATGAGAGCACGCTCCCTTGAGTATGCAATTGTCAAGGTAAATCTGAAGTGGCACTATTATGCTGTAGCAACTCCTAGCTCATTGGTCGAGGTCGAGAAGAGGTAGAAAAAATAATCGCCCAACCTTTGCCTAAGGGGCTTATATGGGGCGCTGATCACGAATATGATACCCATTTTTGAAATTTCAGCCGATTACGGTTGTTTGGCACGTGTGCAAGCGATCCCATGGTAAACTTTGAGGGTCCCTTGCTCCTTGGGTTCAAGGACTTTGCAAAAATGGAACATTCTGACGACAAGTCGTCTCCTTTGACGGATTCCGCGCCCCATTTCGACTGCCGTGCGCGCGCTCTGGGTTTCCTCCTTCCCCGGGCTATTTCTCTGGGTTTCCTGATTTTCAGGGTCTTCTTAGGAGTCAGCGCTTCCAGCCTTCATGGACTTGCGGTCATTCGAGCGGCTGTGCGCGTCCGGGAAGGGTCGTTAGGAGGGGTTTTCGTTCTGCGCGTGTGTTTTGGTCGTGGTTTCTCCCGTCTTACTCCTTGCGCGTACCTTGGGGTTCTTATTGTGTTCATAATGTATTGTGTTCATCGTTTTCGTTGTACTCTCTTTTGTATTCGTGCATGTTTTTAGTGTTATAATCGATTTTGTCTTGTTCTCGTGTTTTGTTATCTCTCATATATTTTGTTCGTATGTTGCTCTATGCATATATGTTTCGTTTATCTTGTCTAGTGCCTTGCATATTGGGTAGTCATCTATGTTTATCATCGCGTTTTTTCATGTTATTGCCTTGTCTCATCATAGTGCATTACCATCGATGCCTTTAATGTCTTGTTTCGTTCGCGTGCCTGTGCATTTCATGTATTATTTAAAATAAAGGTTTAATTACCAAAGTTTGAGGTGCCTTCATCGCGTATCGGTCGCAATCCATTACTTATTCCGCGTGGCAGTGCTTATTCGTCTGATTGGAGTCACTTCACATCCCTTCCTACTACATATTTGAAGTATGGAGAATCTCACAGTGGTATTAGTTTTCGCCGTGTTTACTTTGAGTAATTCCACTATAGAATTTCCTCACCCGGCCATCCCTTTTGTGGCCTCTGTCCACGGTTCCGTTTCCAAAATCAATGTGGAGGAAGCAGAAGCTGCTTTGAAAAAGATGAACCCTGCAAAGCGATAGGAAGACCCGGATGGTCTGGCAGCTGATGTTTGGAGGTCGAAGCTCTGATATCCTGTTGAGTCGTTGGCTGAGTTCTTCAACCAGGTAGTAAAGGAGAAGAAAGTACTGGAGTGTTGCACAACAGTAGGACGATTCCGATTTGGAAGAAGAGGAGCAGTCCTGCAGACTGCTCCAATTGCCTTCCGATTCGCTTGCTTTAGCACAGCATGACAATCTTCAAGCGGGTCCTCGATAGACGAATTCGTGAAATCGCCAAGCTCTCCAACTACCGGTGCGACTTTGTGTCTGGTTGTGGGACCATTGACGCTATATACGCCGCCAACCTCCTGGTAGAGAAGCAGCGCGAGAAACAGAAGCCGGCGCATATCGCCTTCCTCGATTTGGAGAAGAACTTCGATCGCGTACCGCGTGAGGTTATATGGAACGCCCTACGATAGCACGTTCCGGAAGAACTAGCAGAATGGGAGCGGATGCTCTACTCTTGCCCAAAGAGTAGAGTGCAGGAACCTCGATGGAGCTTCCCATCTCTGTCCGGGTGTACCAGGTTCTGCGCTTTCTCAACTCCTGTTCGTTGTCGTCATTACGCCATTACGCGAGATCTTCAGCAACCTGCTTCACGAACGCTGATGACGTGTTGCTCGCTTGCAATGATAAAGCTGATCTCGAGCGGCAGGTGTAAGCTTGGTGCGAGCGCCTGGCGATGTCCGAACTCGAAATGAACATCAAGAAGACCGGGTATCTAGCGACTGACGTAAGCGAGTCCGGCTCCATTAAGATTAACGGTACTGAGCTTGCACGCACTTCGGCCTTTAAGTACCTGAGATTAGCAGTAGCATCTGCTGGCAGTCTGATGATTGAAGTGAATTCACGCGTGAGTGCGGCTTGATCCAAGTGGCGCTCGTTGAGTGGCACGCTCTGTGATAGGAAGATATCGGAGCAAGTCGAAGGTCTACAGAGCAGTCGTGTGGCCAGCTCTGCGTGTTGGCCTTCGACTAAGGAAGTTGAAACGCTCTTCAGCGACATGGAGACGAAGATGTTGCGCTGTACGGCAGGAGTCACCCGCATGGACCGCATCCGAAATGATGACATTCGGCAGAAGTTCGGTGTCACGCCGATAGCGGACAAGATGCGCGAAGCTCGCTTACGATGGTACGGCCACGTTCTGTGTGAGAAAGAAGACGGCGTCCACAAGTAGGCCTTTAGTTGGAAGTGTCAGGAAAGCGGCCTAAAGAAGGCCCAAAGCAGCGTTGGTCGGATACGTCACACATGGACATGAAAGTAACTGGTGTCCACTCTGATCAAGCGCAGGATCGAAAAAGGTGGAGTCATGACAGCAGAAGAGCGGACCCCGTGACGAAGCGGGACAAACGCTGAAGAATAAGAACAAGAAGAAGATTGTGAACAATGGGACATCTGACAAACGCGTATTTGTTTTACAGAGACTGTTTTACACATTAATGTCGAGTGACGGTAACACAGTGCCTCCCAAGAATATCAACATAGTGCTGAATAATGACGACGCTTGATGAAGACAAAGAAGGAAGTAATACACTAAATAAGTCATAGGCGCCTACTGTAAGAGGGAAAGGATTCTGGAGCAGAACACTTCTGCAAGACTACTATTTAAAGGAAGCGTCGTCATACGTATAGGTACTTGCATGGTGTATAGTGTATTGAGCATAGGTGATAAGACTTTGGATCTCTCAAGGAAGAAACAGGTCATCAGGTGCGACAAAACTATTCGACGTACGGTTGTATTAATTCCCCATAACGCGGCAATGATATAGCGCGACACCAGTGTGACACGGGAAACTTTTGAGGGTCGAGGATAGAACTCCGCGGGTGTCTTTTGAGGTAAACCTGTTTGTCTCAGCCGTACAGCTTCGTTGTTTCTGTACAAAGAGGTCTGGAGAAGGGCAACATCATTGAGTGCTGAGAGTCAACTGACGAAAAAATATTGTAGTGGGTCACGAGGGACCAGCAACATATAAGAACTCATGAATCAAAGGGCGTTTCAGTTGGAATTGGACCGAACATGTTGTCATCGTCAAGGTCTTCGCGTCCCACCGACCAACAGAAAGAGCTAGAAGCGACAGGAAGTTTTTGAAGACAACGCAGCTGGGCTGTCTTTCGACAAACAGCGTCTAAAATTTGATTCAACTCTGTGCGCCGTGCGGGGTCGAAGAGAATCGCCCCTGGTCAGCGCTATCGGTATTTCTGCCACGTCTCTCAGAGGTTTCAGGCGAGACACACTCCGAAGCGAAGGAATACGCTGTGCCTCTGTCTGATCTCGCAGGTTGGATGAAATGACCTCCTTTTTCAATACATTCGGTGACGGCTGGCTGTCCGTTCCCGTTCACCCAGTTGCTATGGCTTGGCGTTGCGTTCCTTGTGTTTCTGTTCTTCTTTCAAATCTCTTCGCTAATATTCCCATGACTGCTGGTGAGTGCAAATCGAAAGTGGGGGTTCACACTCTCTTCCGTTCATAAAATCCAGGAAATTTGCCAATCTTTTAAGACGAAGACGACGAGTACGGTGGCGTATACATGATAACTGTGAAGCTATACATAGGTTCGCTGCGGCTAGGGCGAAGCTACCAGTTCTGCAAAAGGTGCAGGGTGGTTCCCGCTTCCGATATGCATCCATTGCAGCTTTCCTAGCTGTAGAACAGCTTATTCGCAGAGTGCTGCACATGTTCTGACCGCGATGCGACATGCCGACATCGCATAGATCGTGCTATGAGAGAAGTAGGAATTCTAAAGTGAAGCTCGGAATGTCTCCATTAAATCTCGCCATCTTTAAATCAAAACTGTGTTCGTTTCGCTACTTAGCGGACTTGTGCACTCATAGAGATTGCATGTGCCCCTTTCCTGAACGGTCAGGTCAAAATCCTGTAAGTACATTTGCTTCTGGCTAAAAAAGTTTTGTTAAACGTAAAATATTTTCAAAATCAACTAAAAAATCGCTGAGCAGGACCCGTCTCGGGATCTCTTATAGGCTACGCTTTTCCTAGTGCATTTCGCCAGCCTTCAACACCTTAACCTTCCTATGAAAAGCTCAAAGAGATTGTGTGAATCTCGTAAATGAATGAATGAACGTTGCAATCATAGCAGTTTTGCTTCTCCAGTGCTGTACAAATTTTCGAAAGCAGCTTTACTGCTGCAAAATGAGTGCGGATTCCAGCCTGTCTCTTATTTTCTCCCTTCTTAAAGTTATTTCGTACCCATTCACACTCCACAGTCGGCGTCTGCTGAATCTTTAGCTGATCTTCTTCTTAATCTGCAGGAATTTCGACGTTTCATGATGGAAGACTTGCTGTCGACGGCGTGTGATCAAAGCAATCTCATCCAAATCGCAGAGGGCAAGACCAAAACAATTTATGAAATCAAAGGACACAAGGTATCTTTACGTTGAGTATAAGGATCGTTACCACTAGGTTTGTTAATCTTTACCGCCTTAGAGTTTTCAGAGGCTTTCAGGACTTGGTGCTGATTCGTTCTAAGGACCAGTTAACGGCTTTCAATGCTGTTCGAAAGAACCAGCTGGAAGGCAAAGCTCGAATAGCGAACAGGACCACTGTCAACGTCTTCAAGTTCCTCAACGAGATAGGTAAAGGATTTATGAATATTTGCTCTGTTTAATCAGTTCAGCCTCTAATAATCAGTCTTCATACTGAGGTATTTTACGAGGAAAACAATTGCGCCTTCAGTTCATGCCATTGGTGCTTTCAAAGAGTTCATCGTATGGGTAGGGGTAAACATATTCCCCCAATTTTAACTTCTACCGGTCAACTCCGGACAAAGGCACATAAAACCGGGTCGCTAATGGTTGACTGTTCGATATTACCTATTTGTTGTGAAGTTTGTTAATCGGCCACCATATTCACGCGGTCTCTACCTCAAATGGCCAAGGCGGAGTGGCGTCTACCCCACCCCGCCCTCTGAACAGAGGCGTGCCAAATGTCTGTGTTTCCACTACCTGGTAAGGCAGCCACTGGGCTATCGAGCAAGCCCAGGGGGTTGGGGGTGGGCGAGCCGGGAGGACGAAGGGTAGAACGCTCGACCCCCAATGGCCAACATCGGAACAAAAATAGATAAAATCAATCAATATCTCAATGTCCGGCTCTCATTAGGCCTGGGCATGTTGACAGAATTGGTACAATGCTTATATGCCACAGAGGTTTGTTTTGTGTTTGTGGAACAACTTTACTCGGCGTGACGTTTCGACAACTTTGTCGTTTTCAAAGGCCTGAAAGAAGTTCGAAGCCTAACCAGGGAATGCCGTCAGCTTCCCATGGAACTTCGGGATGAGACCTATATCACGTGAAAGAGCTCGAAACGCTGATCACAGATATGTAGACCAACATTTGCTAAATGGATCTCCTAAGTGGAGTTATCAGCCGGCGGAAGCCGCCGTGGTCTTCCATGTGTTAGGCGCGCTCAATGGGCGCAGTATTGCGCGGTAATCAGCGGTTCGGCTATTAGCTCCGTCAGCAGCGGGGGCGGCGCAGTGGTAGGGTGCTCGCTTCACAGGATTGAGGTCGTTGGTTCGGTTCCCGTCGCTGACGGATTTTTTTGCATTTTGTAACTTATCTTCGACGAGGACCTAGAATTCCATTTTTAGCACATTTTTGAGCGAACGGCTGATGGCGACTTGCATTTACGTCTATTTGAAGACGGAAACGTGTTTCAGGTAAAATGTTTTATTCATGACGTGAAGCAAGTCAAAAATTCAAAGCAAAGCAAAAATAAAAAGTAAAAATGAAATCAAAAATCAACAAAACTTAATGAACATAATAAATAATCGACTGTTTCGTCAGTGATTGTAAGGAGACAGCTTGCATAAGGTGTGCAATTTGTGAAGAGCATGTTTGTTTTACACATTTTTTTTCCGTTGTTCCATCAGTGTTGAGGAAGGTTCGAACAGAGGTTGTAGTCGATTTTTTATATGTGTAGAAGTAGTT
>CANAIB010000083.1:0-23375 GCA_947359475.1 Heligmosomoides polygyrus bakeri
TTCAAAATCATCTAGTGGTTATTTTGTGCGCTGATTACGAATCCGACGTCCGTTTTTGAAAATTTCGCCGATTTCGGTAGGCTTCCTGCCGCTTGAGGGTGGTCGAGTCATGATCACCGATCACCCTCAGTCATCAGTATGGGTGTCTCCTGCCATAATCAGCCAAATGGACTTCTTCATCGTGTTAGACACCCCGAATAGCCCCTGTCCTTAGATGAAGTTTGAGCAAAATCGGTGACCCTGACACGACCACCCTCAGTTACCCAGAAGAAAATCCAAAACATACCGAAATCGGCGAAATTTTCAAAAAAGGACGTCGGATTCGTAATCAGCGCACCAAATAACCACTAAATGATTTTGAACAAGAAAATTTGGCCAATTTCGAAAATATCGATTTTCTATGACGTCATCGTCCGCGCAGGCTCGGCCTGGGCGCCCACGTTCTCGATGGGAAATCGTCGAAAAATCCATTTTTCTGAAATTGGTCGTGAGTGACACCGTTCGATAGAGCTCTTCGAGCTGAAGAGAAGGTACCATTGCGAGGGTCGAAAGCTCAAATCTGGGTGAGTAAGAGCGCAAGAAACTCTAACCGCTATCTTACGCCGCTCTAAACTGGCAGATGAGGCCAAGGCATTTCAGGCAGCTGAGGAGTTGTTAGCATGTCATCTTAAAGTTCCTTCAGTGTTCTGCTAGCGCACGCGTTTGCATGCCGTTAGCACGCCGCGTCTTCCTGCAGGGGTCGACTGAAGTCGGAAAAAATCGTGTCTCATACGGCTAACCTGCATTTTCGCGCCGCTATAATTTCGCTTGTTTAGAAGCTATAACGCTGCACTTTAGCGGACTACTAAAGCTTTCTACTGCCTACAAAATCCACGAGCCGCAGCCGGAACGATTCGATCTCGACAGAGTTATTGAACACACTCGCGCGTGCAATTTGCGAGTGGTCGCGCCCACTCGATTGATAGGTTCGATTCTATATGCATTGTTTACGGCGCACTTCAAAGGCAAGCTGGACAGTTTGGGAGCAATTTATGAGTAGGGCGGCTGGAAATTTCCGATAAAACTCCTGAAACGGTTACTCCACAGGCTCTCGCGCCCACTCGATTGATAGGTTCGATTCTATATGCATTGTTCACGGCGCACTCCAAAGGCAAGCTGGACAATCTTAAGGCAATTTCTGAGTAGGGCGGCTGGGAATTTCAATAAAATTCCCCAAACTGTCACTCTACAGGCTCGCCCACTCGATTGATTATGTCCGGCCTATATGCATTGTTCAACTCTATTGATTTATATGTAAAATGATAGAGCTTGGCCTGCTGAGCTCAATATATGTTCCTTTTCCCAAGTGCTTGATTTTAAAGAATGTTATTTAAAAAAGCCGCTTTGGAACGCTCCAAAGCGGCTTTTTCGGGAATTGACAAAAAGACATGCGCGGTACTGTACGTCTAAAATTGTATTGCATAAAATTTCAAGTGTCAATTATTGCCGACAACCTAAGTGCTTTCCCTATAAGATTTTCGAAGAGCTCTTCGAATCGATGATGGAATGGAAACGAAGGATGGACTTGCTACGAAAATAATTTTCTTCTGCAGGGAACAGCATCAGAAAGTGAAATTGTATTCTCTACAAAGTTTAATCCCGTTTGACACATAGTGGGAAAAGTTTTTTTTTCTGAAACGATCTTGTATATGATCAGACGTCCCGATTTTGCATCATTGCCGAAGATATATCGGCTACCCCTAGTCGCACTGAAGTTGCTAATTTTAGAACATGCTTTTTAAAGCATAGAACACACATTGATTAAGGCTTTGTGCATTTTTCAGAGGCCCGAAAAATCTCCGAGTTGTTCCAGTTTACCGTGTCTACCTCGTTCTCTGATGTCATCAAGCGCAACTGAAGGATGGACTTCTCGCGGAAAAAAAATCTACCTTCTGAAGGAAAGAACATCCAAGAATGAAACTGTACCGTATAAAATTTTAGGTCGTGATTATTTTGCAGTAAAAAACAAAGCTTCTTTGCAGTGATCTTCGATATGATTAGAGCAAATTGTGTTCAAAATTTTTGTTTTTCTGAAAAAAAATATTTCTACCTAAAGCAGACTACCTATGCAGTTAAAATTCTGCCACTAAAAATCTCCAACTTCTCTCTTCATCAAATCTCGGCATAGCAGGTTGTTCAGTTAAGCTTCTTGTGCCAACACGAGGTTTTTAGATGGATTTTTATTCAGCAGGGCCTGACGTTTCGACTTCTCGTCGTCTTCAGAGGCCTGAATGTGTGCATAAGTTTTCATTTGCTCTCTACCCCACCAAGCGAAAGGAAGATTCTCTTGAGTGTTTGGTGGGATATCAGAGAAGTGATTTACTGGCAAACTCTCAGAAGTGGAGAGACACTTACTGCTGCCACATACTGTGGCCAACTCCACAAGGTCGTCGCAACTCTCCAAGAAAACAGCCCGGAGAAGTCAAAGGTGATGACAGTGCAAAACCACAGACTCACAAAAGAAACAATAACGGAGCTAGGCTGGGAGGTAATGCCACATCCACCCTATAGCCCTGACCTCGCCCCTACCGACTACCATTTCTTACATGCTCTCAAGCAAGAAATTGGAAAGAAATATTTTGAAGCGTATGAAGACCTCAACAATTGGATTCAGCAATGGTTCGACTTCAGAACTGCAGTCTTTCAAGCGATAGAAATTGGAAAATTATTCAGTCTTTGGAGAAGTATAGTGGAACAAAATGGAGTTTATCTCAATTGATTCGACTTTGTAGTTGTGAAGTAATAAATCTTTGGAAAAAAATGAAAAGACATTTTCCAACCTAATATATTGCAAGTAGGTAACTGCGATAAAATTTTATACAAAAAGGATACCACCCGTGACTTTTACTTTGATTGCAGATTATATGCAAGACCTAGCGACATTTCTGCGCTCCGCTGTTTCGGTCGTGTCTGTAATACGCGTGGGTGGCAACTGGTTACATTGATGTTAATCCATGGACCCTTCTCTACACCCACAGTTTACGTGTTCAGCGGAGAAGAAAAAGTGGTGATTCCTTGCCAGAGAGGAGATTGTTCCTCACTGGCTTCTGTAAGGTGCTGCTGGTGTGACAAGCGCTAGTGTTTTACTTGTTTCATAGTTTTGTACCCTAGCTACTGACTGAAAGGAAAATAACAAATATAGGACATTTAATTCAATTTAATCCCAGAGAAATGATATGGTGCAGAGAATAGTTGAACAACGAGCAGGTATGAAGGAGCAAATAGACAGCCTTGGTTTGTTGTAAGCATTGATGATCTAAAGTTGCCTCCTGTGATCATGAGAAAGCGTAGTAACAACAAACTAATACGTGAAAAAGTATTGGCACCTCGGACTCGAACTGAAAAGCCGCCGGCGTGCTCCTATGAGGCGCCAGTCTTACCGGCTGCGCCACCGAGGCACATCTCTTTGGGTGTTGTAGTTGTTGATAATAGTTGCGCGCACGCTTTCAGACCTCCTTTTCAGGTCTTTAAAGAAGCGTTCAGCAAAAACTAACTGTGGTTCTGAACTCCACTCACGGGGCCCTACATCCTGCCAAAAGATCACCATGAGTTGGGAACATTTCAGTAGGGGGTGCTTGTTGAATTATTTGTGCAAATAATGTTTTCGTCGAGTTGGCCAGCGATCAATTTTTTATTGGTTTTGGATGGAATGGTTTTTGTTGGCTACTCGGATTTGTTGCGGTTTTGTTTCTACAAAGTCATAGTTTTATATGCAAGCCAATGGCTAGTAGAATGATAAACGTTTTTGATCGTCCAAGCAGTGTAAACTTTTTATTTCGGCACCCTATATAGGCGCCTTTAAAGAAAAACGTTTTTGAACATGCAGTTTATTTTGGTTCTCCAAAAACTTGTCCAGCTTGATTTAAAAGGTGCTAGTTGATTTATATGGCTTCCATCTAAATTAGAGGTGTCCAGCTCGAGCTGAAAACGTCTCAGTAAAACACAGTTCTTCGATTAGCTTTAACATAATAGAAAAAAGCAAGGAAACTAGATGCGTTATAAGTCAGGCACCTCTTACGATTTACGGTTTACGATTTACGATTTACGAAATTTCGGATTTCATTTACGCACACCCCTGGCCGCGAAGGGCGAGAGCGAGAGGGCGAGAGCGCAGACAGTCTCTGCCGGCGCGAAATCAGTGGCGGCGGCAACAATGGTGTGATTATTGCCGTTGCCTCTCTAGCGGCACCACAGCCACCGCGTGCCACAGAGCTCGCTGCCGCCGTCGAGCTATGCGTCCTCGCCCTGTGGTTAAGGATTGGGCCTCGGCTTTGCGCAGAAGTGTGTGTGTGTGTGGGGGGGGGGGGGTTAGTTGCGGGGTCCGATTTCCTGGTATGCCTATGGTATACGGGGGACGGTCGGGAGGTACGAAATATGACCACGTCTCTCGCCGGGAAGCATGCAATCTTCCTTTCACCCCCTTGCTCACCCACCCTAACCCTCCAGGTTTCACCGAGAGTCTAACGGCGCGTCTTAAGAACCTTTGAGATGCAAAACAAAATTTCTCGCTCCGCAGAACGGTAGGTGTACCTCCTGACGCCACACCCCTGCCTAGAGCAAC
Source organism: Heligmosomoides polygyrus bakeri (assembly GCA_947359475.1). Classification (NCBI taxonomy): domain Eukaryota; kingdom Metazoa; phylum Nematoda; class Chromadorea; order Rhabditida; family Heligmosomidae; genus Heligmosomoides; species Heligmosomoides polygyrus. The sequence continues at coordinate 4,601 of CANAIB010000083.1, forward strand.
CGTGTGTTGCTAACTTGGACATTCGGGTTCGACGAGGCGAACCGAATAGCAACACGAGCCACGCGGTCGCGAAGCTAGAGTTGCTATGGGGTGGGGGGGGGGAACCGCTGCTGCTATCCGGCAGAAGCCAGTCAACTGAGGGACGGCTCCTGTTGCTATTCTGTTGCAAGTAGCAGTTGCGTTCCGTTGCTAGACGGTTGCAGGATAATCGTGCCTTCGGTCCGATAACCGTGCTTTCGTATTCCCGATGCTTAGGCAGAAATATATCCACGTATATCCAGCTCATACGTAATACGTACATATTTATGTATACACATATAGTCATATATGCATATATACATTTATGAATATATGCATGTGTATACATGCATATATACAGATGTATATACACATATGTGTGTAAATACATAGATATACGTATATATGCATGTGTATAATATATGCATGTATATACACATATACGTATGTGGATATACACATATGTATACACGCATCTGTATGCATACATCTGTATGTACATGTGCATATATGCGTGTATACGACTACGTATACAGAATTTCTCAAAAAACTCTATACACTGTTTGAAAGGTGACAAAGGTGATAAGTTTGCTCAGGAAAGGTACTGAAAAAGTTGAGAGCTCATATAAAATCCTAAGAAAATGGAAATTTTCTGGCGTATGAGCGGTATGGAATGCGCAACGCACTCGTCTGAAATTTTGCATTTTACACGCGATTGATTGTCTTTCGCTTAAAACACTTGTTATAATTTCTTCACAAAGTGGCCGTATCGATGGACCTGTGCTTCTTTACACTTAATTCATGCAACACGGCATCGACCAACCAGCGGCAGCCTCGGAGGGTGATCCTAAAGGTGCAGATCAGGGATGAGCGGATAATGAAATTTTGAAACCCGGATAACGGATAACGGATAATTTTCCTCGAAAATGGCCGGATAACGGAAAAACGGATAACGAACAAACAACAAAAATTAATACTCGAATTAAATCGATCTAATTTCAACGGCAGATCAGGAGTTGAAGCACTGTTAATTTATTAGCCATTCCTAGACATTCTTATAGGTTTTTTTTAAGAAGTGCAGGCGCCAAATTAACGACACCCTACGGGATTTTGTGATGATCAGAAGGAAGGCAAACAAAGAGCAACATTCCTGCCTTTCACCTGTTTCGAGAGGGTTGCTTGTATTGTTCTATTTATTTGCCGCCTAGTTCTTTTTCCAATTAAAGCTGCCGAAAAATAGAATGATCCTCGTAAGAGCAATTCTCCCGATGTTTCTTGACTTTTCCTGCTATGAAGATGTTTCTTGACTTTTCCTGCTATGAAGAAGGCGGGAGATGTCCAGCCGAATAAAGTCCACATAACAATCTTGATTCTTCACCATTACAAGAACCGTTATTGTCGTTGCTGCCCTATAGCACCACAAGATCTAAGGTACTTGGGCATGGAATTACCTGGGATAGATACAATACTAACTTTTTATCTGGTGATAACAGCAAGCAATTGTGTAGGCCAATCACACATTTAAGGATTCATGACATCTAGAAGGGCAGAATTATCCGACGCATTCCAAAAAGGGAGTGGTTCCCTGTGTAATAGAGAACTTGAAAACTTCACTAGAAAACTCACAGATATAACGAATCTGCATGTCTTGCAGCACGCGCGATTCTAAGTTTATTTAGTACAGTTTGTTGCACCGCTGAAATGCTTAATGGGGAAGTCGCTCTCTCAGTGTATCTGAATTGAACATATTCCCTTTTCGCTCGTATTCACTGCTGTATTGCGGTATTTGTTTCGTAGTTCACAACAGCATATGACTAAAAGCACACCTTTACCGCATGCAAGCAAATCGAACACACTGCAATCGTGGAGCCACATATGACACGGTGCAAAGGTCGGCGGTAAAAATTCATTCTAGGTTGAGCCAGACCCTGCACTTTAACGGTCGCTAACAGCAGTTGGTATGCCTTCTTGGTATGAATGACTTGAGATGAATGAGCAATGCTATGCTTAGCAGGACTCATGATTGTATGGCACATGCATAGCGACTCTGAAAGGACAGAATTGAGATATCTTTAAAGCTATGTAACCAGTTCTCATGTGACGAAATGCTTCAACTAACCCTCCTGAATTTGAACGACTTCCGCTGTTTTTAACAACCGCTCTTACGATCGTGAAGGATCCTTTACATAGTCCACCCATCACCACCTTCAAACCTAGGAGTCATGTAATTTGTTGTTCGTTATCCGGCCCAAAATCGCCGGATAACGAACAACAAAACGGATAGGCCAAAACCCCCGGAAACCGGATAACGGATAACGGATAACGGTTAATCCGCCCATCCCTGGTGCAGATCAGTGGTCGATGCTGTGGGACGACCGTCTCATACGGCACGATCTTCGCGTCTTTGACAATACTTCGGTCGCGATCCTTCATAAGGACCAAGCCTATCTGAGATTTGGAGCTCCCGCTATAGTATGAGGTGGGAGTCGCATTTTCGAAATACGGTGCTCACAATGGTGAGGTTATGCGATACCGCATACTCAAGAATACGCTCACCATCGGCGTAACCAGACCCGTACCCGAAACCACCATGACAGCTGTACTCGTCTTTTGCAGCACATACGTGCCCGTTAAGGTCACCAGCGACTATGATGATATTTTTCGTTGGTACCTCTGCTGTGTTCTCCTCAAGCAGGCTCTAAAACTCTTGCTTGCCTTGATCGGAGGAGCCAGTCTGTGGAGCATACGCAGAGAAGAAGCGATAGAGTCGCTCCTTAGCGGCGACAACGATCTTCATGAAGCGATCGTCAAAGCTGTCACAACGATGTTTTGTTGCGATCAAAACTTCTAGCGCCAGGCGGGACTCGAACCCCCACCTCCCTCTGACCGGGCGGGAATGCTCTACGCCTTTTCACCACCGGCGCCGTTTGATCGAACGCAACATCCACACCTCGTGGTACCGATCAGCACTCACCCGTATCCGGGCTGAGCTGGCCGCTGATATCAGCATGGAACCAGTTAAGCTGATGGTCTTGATAGAAGCAATTCAAATCAGCTTCTTTAAGCCTCAAGTGGCTGGTATCGAGGTAGTAAGCTGTCACAACGATGTTTTGTTGCGATCAAAACTTCTAGCGCCAGGCGGGACTCGAACCCGCACCTCTCTCTGACCGGGCGAGAATGCTCTACGATATCAGCGGCCAGCTCAGCCCGGATACGGGTGAGTGCTGATCGATCCCACGAGGTGTGGATGTTGCGTTCGATCAAACGGCGCCGGTGGTGTAAAGGCGTGGAGCATTCCCGCCCGGTTAGAGGGAGGTGCGGGTTCGAGTCCCGCCTGGCGCTAGAAGTTTTGATCGCAACAAAACATCGTTGTGACAGCTTACTACCTCGATACCAGCCACTTGAGGCTTAATGAAACTGATTTGGATCGTCAAAGCGTTCGACGTTTACAATCGAGTCACGAAAATGTTAAGGCTGGTGCACAGTTTCACTGCGCTGTGGCACCGCGCTGAGGGGTTCATTTTTTGCCACATCCCCCACGTCGGCGCGGTGCGGTAGCTCTGCGTAGCTGGAAGGTTGCCAGCAGAGGCGCGCATGGTACGCAATCCTGCAGGCTACACGCCACACCACGGCACAGCGCGGTGAAAATGGGAGCTCCAATTCCCTCAGCGCAGTGGCACCGCGCGGTGCCACTGCGCGGTGAGTGTGCACGGCCCCTCACCGCGCGGTGGCTCCGCGCTGTGACACAGCGCAGTGAACCGCCTATGCTACAACATGGGTGGTTCACTGCGCTGTCGAACTGTGCACGAGCCTTTAGGAGACGACTACTCCGACACCACTGATGGTCCTGGGACTTCCACATAGAACGGCCTTGAAGCCACGTCCTGTCCCTTGACTTGCGGCAGGACTACCTCGCCTCCTGCACCGCACAGTAATCAACTCTTCTACGCTCCAGTGCTTCAACCAACTCGCATGAGCAGCCCGTCAATGTACCCACATTCGGCGTTTCCACGCGAGTCCTCTTATGTTACGGTACTTTCGGACTAGCTTAGTTGCCCCCGATGCCCTCGTCACATCAGGCATACTTTCCACACTCGCCAGGCTCTGCGAGTGCGCGTCGGCTCCCGCGGACGCCGTAGCACTATCTCGAAAAACTTGCACTGTCATGAACCATGTGATGTGACATGGGTCTTTGTAGGCCGACCTGTCACAAGGGTCTGTCGCCTGCAATCGAATGTCCGTGTTCGGCTTAGCTCGCAGAGCGGGCAGTTTCCAGAGGAACCATGTGGAGGAACGGACATCGCCACCACAATTTCTCCCTAACATAGCTCCTAAATTTTGATTTGGTTCCGACTTCACGTTTCCGAGAAGCCATAATCCTCCATGACACAAATGTCGGGCTTGTCTTGGCCCATATTCTCTTCTTTTTGGCAGTCATCTTTTTATATTTTAAATGAATATAAAATTACATGTTTTTCTACCTAAGGGTATCAACGCATCCTATGAAGACGTGGAAAATCGTAAAAACTGAAACAGTGGCGAGAATGTTCATAAGAATATTCAACGTTCTAAACCGTAGAGAACTTTCCCCCAACCTAAAACTTTCGAACAAACTGAAATTGTAGAGCTACACATCTTCAATGTTGCATGGATGAGGCCGCAGATGCTAGGAAGAAGGAACAAAATTAGTGGTTGGTTCTTGCCGCTCAGGGTCGGGGATGTCATAATACACTGTCTTATCAGTTCAGTGCTCCCCTCAGCATTCCAACGGCCACAGTGATTTTGCTCGGTAAGGCGCTTCCTGGAACGAGGCACAGTTTCGGCCCTGATTTCATTCGCTCGATGGGTTTTTGGAGTGCTCTGGAAGCCTTGTGCACCCTAGGTTCGTTGCCTTAGCGTCATCGGAAGTTTCTCCAGTCTCGATGAGTAAGCGGCGCCTCAGTCGTCGCATTTTGCTATCGTTGCTCAACAGTTCTGCTTCGCTGCCATCGTCTGAATATGTAGAGGGCAATGGGAAAAGTCTTCCAGTGCTCCGGGAATATTGATTTTCCCTTACGCTTGCTGGCTCTTTTGTGCTTCTTCTCTCGTCGAGGGCCGCATAAAGGTCTCTTTCCTCTCGTAAGCGTTCTGGCAGTGAAAGCACCCAGCTGGGGCCAGATTCATCAACTGCATACCGCCCTCTAACAGTCAATACACCGCCAAACCCCCTGATATGCCATTCATCGGCACCAGGTTTAGCGGTATTTTGGTGGTATTTTCACCATTGGAGGGGAGGGGTGTAAGCGGTTGATGAATCTGGCCCATGCTCTCTTTCGCTAGGATTGCTGGTGCACCTACCACCCTTACTCCACTGGTTGTCGGTAGTAGCTCTAGTTCAAAGTAATGAAGTTTCTTGCGGGAACGTAGTGGGTTCCGCAATAATTGAGCTAATTTTCCTTCATCTTTATAGCTTGTCTTGCTCTACTCCTTCTGAGAGTGGGAGCAATTTTTCTTGACACATTCACGACTGCTTTTTTGACGCGCGCGTGTGTCCACTCATTTGTGTGGACACCCGCGGAGAGAAAAAAAAACAAAAAACAAAACAGAATCTTAGAAAACGTTACTGCCGAGTCAAGAAAAGTCCAGAAGAACTGCACAGGTTGCTATAAAAACTGAGCAGAAGCCTGGAAAGAGATATTGCCAAGAAGAAAGGAGAGTCCATACACGCTGCTCCAGTTGCGAAAAATGTTTGTTTGACTTTGAGGTGCTCCAACGACAGGGAGCGTTCTTGTTGACGGTTTGTTTATTGTCATAATCACTTATAGCCTAGGTTGTTTTACTTGAGTGTTCAATTCATGTTTCGTCTGAAATTTTTGCATTAATCCTCGTCTGCAAGTATGTGCACTTATTATCACTAATGGGGAAAGTTCTTGCCTTGTTATTTATCAATTGTCTTTGCATACGCAAGCCCAACATTGAATTGTCACAACAATTTGCGTGAGGGGACACCGTCCGTCGCGCCCTCTCCGCTGTCCACTCAAATGAATGGACATCGTTGCGAATGTGTTACGTAGGGTTGGAAAGCCTCTACTTCAGCTCTTCTCTTGTTCTTCATTTAATGTTTGATTCTTACCTACAAAATATACAATCCATGATTATGAGACCTATTCCTTTACGCTAAGCTACGTTTGTTTTGGTTGCTTCCAAACGCAGGAACGCGAAATTTGCCTGTTCTACCCAATTTGAGACAGACACATACATACCACTATCATAAATGCTATATTCCTGAAGGTATCCATAGAAACGTGTTTGTTTTTTCTCTGCTGATGCTACACAAAGTTAAGCTTTACACTCTCGGCTAGCTAACGTTTCTTCAGCAACTATCTAGCGTTTGGCGCCTTCTTTCCTATACATTGTTGCTGCTGTTGATGTATTTACGATTTTTCAAACTTTCAATTTCATTTTTCAAAATTTTCTTGCACTGTTGTAAGTTAAAATAGATTTATGGGGGCTGGAAAATGCTGAAACGGCACTTGGAAAAACAGTTCTGATCAAAACTGAAGCGTCTACGATGAAGGTGTATGCGGATCATCTCAAGCCTATGGTTTTTGCTGAATTAGCTGCTAAGACTGATAAGGATAAGGATAAAGGACGGCGTTACTCAATCCCTTTTGGGATGCGCCAGCGCATTCTACTTCTACGGGATGTTGTGGAGGCGTGTTGAATGCGTATTTGGCCATACAATGACTTGCGGTGGCCAGCCGATGAACCTGTCAGCGCTTTATCCTTCCCAGACAAGTCTAGTACCAATTCACCGACCCCGGAGGAATGGAAGGCTTGGTGGGCTAGCGGTCCCCCTGGCTAAGACTGATACTATGTAATAACTAAATGTGCGATCCAATTTCGACTACGAGTTAGGAGTCGTGTAGCAAGAGTAAATTCCACCCCAGATCACCGAAATCATGTACACTAGAAGCCGAAATGAAATACAAGAAGTGATCAACGTTGTCCTCGTCTACATTCGGATGCAATAACTCTACGCTCGTTCATTATTACAGGGTGCGTAAAAAGTATTGACGCAGTAAATGACGGTTGTGGAAATAGTATTGCGCAGTAGGTTTTAAAATGTTCACTTGAGAGGTATGGAAAATGATCTTGCGAACACGATAGAGTAACTCGTGATTGACATTGGCTCCTTTACTGTGAATACAGGAGCGAAAATTCATGAGCACGCGCCGCAACTACTCGCTCGGATTTCGTCCCGTGCTTTGAACAGGGTAGCCTTCTGCGACTGGTCACTTCTGTTGAAAGTAGCCCAGACCTCCTTCTCCAAAATCGCCTGAAAAGAGTAATCCAGCGGATTCATGTTTAAGCTGTGTTCGTCTGAGAAGCTGTCCACATCTGTGCGCGTTACCTGTTTGCCGTTATCGGACAGATAGTGATAATTTTGGATTTGAATGTTATCGTGCTTGAACATATTGTAATCATCATCTGTTATAACAGAGCCGTGGCTGACGTTTAGGTTGCTGACCTCTTTCCTCACCAACCGTTTCGAACAGCGCCTAATTCTCTTGTTAAGGAAATATTCAGCTCTTTGGGTAACAGACAAAAAAGGGCCACCGTAGCGACGATGGTCATGTTTCATCAGTTTTTTTCGTGAGTGTTTTTTGAGCACAATACAGGAAACAAAAATAACACACAAAAACCTAGAGAGGTAGAGAGAGAAAGCTGGAGCTGAAACAAAATGTAGGTGCGTCAATACTTTTTACGCACCCTGTAGTACTGCAAACTCCAATTGAGGAGCAAAATGCAGCCATGTCAATTTCGCATGACATGTCGGGATGTATTCGTTTAAATCTAGAACTATCAGAGTGTGCGTCATAACTATACTATAGTTACCATAGGTTCGCCTCTAATACTAGGTTACGCCAAACTTCTCTTAGAATCAAATTTTCATTGTAGCCACCACATCTGATGAGGTGAATCACATCGGACACGCATTTGTGCGTAAAGCACTTATCAGTACGTGCTGTACTTGGCCGATAATGACCGCTAAAACTTCGTGTTCCGCTTCAAGAAAATGGTGGAATATCCGTTGCGTGTCGCGGCATATTCTATTTAGAACTAGCCAACTACTTGTTGTTAGATACATAGCGTACGGGCCGCCAAACATCGTAGAAGGAGGGTTTCGCCCAAAAGCCGTACAATACAAAGCTTTTGTCGCTTCTGTTCTTATTTATTCATCTTTATTCTTATTACAGTAATATCGTGTACTGAGATATAGCATAGAGCTGAATCGCCGAATATGGCACCTAGTGTCCTCAAGGAGGTTCCCATGATGCTGCTTCACTCAGATTTATGCGATTTATACTACAAAGTGTGCTCAAAGTAGGGCGACAGACACACACGCAAAAACGCTTCCTCGCCTATTCTATAGGATCGTGCGATTCAAACTTCGAAGTAATCCAGTCTGCAGAAAAATAGAAGGAATCAACCGATATTGAACGGTTGATCAATACCACCTACTGTCCCGTGGCAAACATATTCGATTAATTCCTGTAGAAGCAAGTCTTCCGCTTCCCTTCGACATATGTTCACACCTCAGAACGTTCCCACTTATTAGACAGGATACATAGTGGACGACGTCTGTGGCATGTCTTCTGAATTCGGACACTGGTTGCTCAACGTCTTTAGCATCTCTTCCGATTCTGGGCGCTCGCCGCACGATGCCTGTTACACGTCTTCTGCTGCACGATACTCATTCATACCCACTTTACAGTGTGCCAAAAATACAATGTCGTCTGCTAATTCCGACAACTGTCCGTGCTTAATCTCAAAGACACAACCGGCTGCCACATGCTGCAGTATAACATGCCGTAATACGTAATACCCTTATAAGGAGAGTCTCCCAACTGGCGGAGAGCTTTTGCGATGCAATTTTTACAACATGTAGGGACCCGTGTGGGGAGTCCAGAACCACAGTTACTTTTTTCGGAGTGCTCTTCTGAGCTCGAAAAAAGCATGTGGACGCTGGACGCGTGAGCACGAAGTTCATGGCGCCCTGCTGCCACCCAGCCAAATGTGGTCGGTTGGCGTAGTGTTTAAGCTTCTCAGGCACATGGTCGTGGGTTCGATTCCTCCTTGAAATGGTGATTTTGCGTTTTATCGTCAGTGGGACCCTTTATCCCCATTTCCAACACATTTTTGAACAAAAGCACGGCAACAAATGCCGTTTACGTTCTACAAGCTCTCTGAAAGTGGAAAGGTGAGAATTTTTGGCTTCCAGGTTAAGCAAGTAAAAAACAGATGCCAGATTCGTGATCAGCACCCCAAAATACCCCCCGCCACGCACAATGTTTGGGCGAAATTGGTGCATCCGGTCTCACCTCCCTCACTTACTTACACCTCTAATCTGTCATAAGAAAGCGGGAAATCCAGAAACCGATGTCAGATTCATGATCAGCAATCCAAGCAGCACCCATAACCGAAGTATGAATAACTGTTTTTTTCGACCTCGCTAGTACACTGCATGGGCCCCTTTTGATTTCCGAACAGTCAAGCTGCGTCAAGACGAGGTGTTGTAGATAGCAAGTTCTACTATCTTCTTTACATGGCTGGAGTCAAATGCGTAGTAATCAGCCGGTAAGAATAGCTGGTGATGGACCCGCCTTCTTCAACAATGATGGAGGATTGCAAAAAACATGTAAGCGAAATACACTGCTCACAAACTGAACATCTCGCTTCTATCTACCACCCGTTCAAAAAAGAACGTAGTAGCATCGATATTTTACTTTCTGTGTAGTCCTTCACCGCTTAGCGTTTTTAATTGGTTTCCACCTCGAATGGCTTCACACCTCAATGATCGTCCTTGTTTGACCATGAAGACCGAGGTGCAAAGCCCGCTCTAGGCCCATGCTCGAATGAGGGTGATGAGATCGGACGCACCAATATCGCCCAAACTTTGTGCTCGAGGGTTATTTGGAGCGCTGATCACGAATCTGGCATCAATTCTTTATTTGCTTAACTTCCATGTCAAAAATTCTCAAGTTTCTACTTTCAAAGAGATCGATGAACGTAAACGACGTTTGTTGCTGTGTTTTTGTTCAAAAATGTGTTGGAAATGGGGATAAAAGGTCCATTGACGGTAAATCGCAAAATGCAAAAACATCATTTCAAGGGGGAACCAAACCCACGACTATTGGCCTGTGAAGCTACAACACTACCACTCGGCAACCGACCACATTGGGCTGGGTGGCAGCACGGCGCCGTGAACTCCGCGCTTACGCGTCCACATGCTTTTTTCGACCACAGAAGAGCATTCCAAAAAAGTAACTATAGTTTTGGATTTCCCACACGGGGCCCTTCATCCTTTAAAAATTGCATCGCAAAGGCTGACCGCCAGTTTGGAGGCTCTCCTTGTTAAGTTCCTGGTGTGACTTACATGACGCCCTGAGTAACACAAATATGTATTTGTCAGCATTGATTATTTGTTTGATTTTATATGTGGAAGGGCTGTTAGGCTGATGTCCATAAAACCACAGACAGGGTACATCTTTAAAGAGGCTTCGGACTCCCTTGTTGAGAGGGATCTCGGACAGCTTATCGAAGGATTACGTGGCACATCCCCTGATGGTGGATTGGGGAATAAATCGCGAACCAAATGCGACCGTGTACTGCCAAGGGACCCAGGTGGGATGCAGGCGATGGATTTTTTGCGCTCCCTGTAGGGCCGATTCATACCTTCTGTTTTCTGTTCGTGCACCTACTGTGCCGGTGTATTAACGATTGCGCAGGTTGTGTGCCGCATGTCGAGCCGAGTAAACGCCTCCACTCGGTAAACTGTGAGCAACATCGTAAGACAATTCGAAGCCGTCTGGAAACCTTTCCTGTCCAGTGGCTGACTGTCCGGAATCCTTAGACCGCATGACAGAGCCTGACTAGCTACACTTGTTGTCCACATCATTGCCACTAAAGTGCCTCAATCCCCTGATCCCGAAAGTACCCCCATATCCGCGGGAACGACAAGTACGGAGAAGCTGCTAAAATCTCAGGACCTACCACATAGTGCAAACTGAGAAGGACTGGGATGACGATCTTTACTTACAAGTTCCAAACGACTGCATCGGACCTGAGGATGCAAGCCAGGGAGATCATGTACGGACTGACCGAGGCGAGAAGACACCACCACCACACGCCATCCAAGAGTGCGAAAAAGTGTCGGACGTCTGCGACTGAAGCGATGTGGCTCCATACAGGCTTTTACTGTCCACGTTGCGTACGCTCTACCTCATGCAAGGTGATTGTCGTCTACTTCGTTGCCAAGATCGGATCGCAAAGGGAGTGGAACGAGCAAGATGAGGGTCTCTCTTAGTTCATCATGTCTACGAAGGCGATTCATGGAAACTCGCACATGCAGAAACCTTCCTCTCTGCGATCTACCTGGGAATGCTCCGTTTGTCAATTGCAAAGCGACGTTGACCACATCACCTTCAACCTTAAGTATTGCCTGACCGAAGTCTCCGTTGTCTTCAAGTTTTGCACGGTATCGGACCACCGCCTCATTCGTGCGAGGTTCCACTTTTCGCGTCAAGGACAGATGGCCGCGATGTTCAAGAAGAGGAGTCTCAAAACGACCATCTACTGAGACCAGGGGTGTGCGTAATTCGATTTATGATTTACGATTTTACGATTTACGGCAATTTCTGGCATTTTTTACGATTCACGATTTACGACATTTTGGGTCGTAAATCGTAAATTTTCGTAAATGTTATCGTTCTACAGGTAACTGACGTCTAAATAGCGTGATGTAGCCCGGGTTAGAAAACTGTGCCTACTTTCCTTCCTCTTCCTTCCTCTCCAGTCCCATCAACTGCGCAGATAGATCCTCGAGCGCCTTCCAGTACTGTTGACGTAGAAGACGCTGAACTCATCTCATTGACCACGTTTATCAGAAATTCTTAACACGTAAGCGGAGAAGGAGAGACTGAGAGATAACTACTCGCTACGACCGGTCTCAATCACGGAGATCGTTCACCAGTCAAGTCGAGACCATCTTTTATATATTCTAGAATAGTCTAGAATGTGTGGCATTGTATTCTAGAATGTCGAGCTAAGAGCCTGTGGCAGGCCAGACCGTAAGAGGTTTTGTTAAATCGTGTATTTTACGTTTAAGCCACACTAAGGCTGAAGTTCTCGCAGGATGGAGGCACGCATTTGTGACCCCATTCCTGAAAAATCTCCACTCTTTGATGCAAAGAGCTATCGGCCAGTTAGCATCACTTCAATTTTTGCAAAAATCTTTGAAAAAATCCTCAAAAGACATTGTTAAACATCTAGAATACTTACTCACTTTGATACTTTGATGGTCCTTTTGTCGGCTGGAGGCCTTCTCAGCGCGGACCACAACTCTTCCAGACCGGTCGATCTCTGGCTGCTTGCACCCAGTGAGGCAGACTCCGCTCTCTGAAAGATCTTGAGAATGAGTCTGCCCATCGTCGCAGGTAGTACAGAGGCGTTAAATATCGAGGCCCTGAGGCCGGCGTCCTTGACCTGATCGGTGACTTCGCGAATCGAACTGAAGGCTGCCCATGCTGCGCGTCTCCTGCGGGCGATTTCAAGAGCGAGGTCGTAATCCATGTTCAGCTCTCTTCCCAGATGATTACATGTGAACTGGTCCCCGAAAAGTTTCGTAACGCGCGAGCGGCGAGAGTCAGATGAACAGTGTGAGCGCAGGGCAGAGTCCGGCCTTTTCTGTGTACAGATTGGGCTAGGGAAGGAACTCCGGGGTGTGGCGAGCAGGGAGGCGTGGAGTGCGCAAGACGACACGACGAAAAAGGCACACTGCCAGGCGGATCAGTTCACCGGCAATGTTCCCAGATAGACGTAGGAGTCGACCTGTTGTAGAGCGACTCCATTTAACCTTACGAGTCCCGTGTCACACCACTGGTTGACCATAAATTGCGTTTTGGATATATTCATGTCTAATCCAATCTTCATGCCTGCCATATTGAGTTCGTTCAGCATTTCCTCGACTTCTGCCGTGCTGGTAGAGATGAGAACAATATCGTCGGCGAAGCGAAGGTTGCTGATCCGTTTACCGTCGACAAGGTAGCCTTTATCGTCCCAGTTCAGGTCTTTCATGGCATCCTGGAGTGCAGCTGTGAATAGCTTGGGAGAAATCATATCTTTCTGCCGCACTCCTTTCCCGATAGGAATTTCAAGCTTTCGATTGAACAACTGGATGGTGGTCGTTGTGTCCGAGAAGCATTCGTCGAGAAGTCGGATGTAGGACGACGTTATACCAGCGTGCACAAGCGCGTTCAGAATGGCGTTGATTTCCACAGAGTCGAACGCTTTCCGATAATCCACGAAGACAAGGACAAGTGAGATGTGGTATTTGCGGCTCCTCTCGATGAGTTGTGAGACAGTCTGAATATGGTCCATGCAGGAGAAATCTCTGCGAAACCCTGCTTGCTCCACTGGCTGATGCTCATCCAAGCTACGCTCCATGCGGTTAAGCAGTATATTGGTGAGGATCTTGTACACAAGCGAGAGAAGACTGATGGGTCGATAGTTGCTGATATTCTCCTGCTGAGCTTTTTTGAAGATTAGAACTGTTTTCGACTCCTTCCATGAGTCCAGAATCGTCGAAGTCGAAGATAGTGGTTGAAGTGATTAGCAAAAAGTGAGCAGAGGGCAGTGCCACCCGCACGAAGGAGTTCAGCAGAAATGCCGTTCGGTCCGTGAGCAGTGCCTGGATTCATTGTTCTGATGGCATGAGCAACTTCTGATTCCAGAATGGGAGGTACTTTCTCAGCTGGTGGCATCAAGCATTTCGGGACAGTGATGGAAGAACGGAACAGATCTGTGTAGAATTCTTGAACGATGGCCTCCATCGCTCTTCGAGACGTTTGCTTTGTTCCATCCTTATCCACAAGGGCTGACATTATTGCCTTCTGGTCGCAGAGATCTCGTTTGCAGCGCTTCATGCTTGAACCTTTTCCAGCGGCTTCTAACAGCTTCAATCTTCTGTAGGCTTGAATGGACTTCTCTGCAATTCGACAGGCCTTCAAGATGGTGGCTTTTTTCAGATGGGAAGTATTAGGATCCAGTTTGACAGCTCTTCTTTGCTCCAAGAGTTTAATCGCATGTGCGTTGAGTCTTGAGGCGGACGGTGATGTGGCTTCGCAAGAGCTGCTAGCACATTTCAACAGTCCTTCGGAGAGAAGGTCGTAGTTTTCCGATGGATCATCGAGAAGATTTCAAGCATACGACTTTATTGCATATTCCAAATCCTCCGACTTGAATGTGGGGACTCCCCACCCGGTACTGCTTTATGAGTGTCACGTTTGAACATCTTCTTTTGGAGAGTCAGCTTCGCACGGAGAAGACGGTGATCCGAGCCGATGTCAAATGAGGCAGCACAGAGACGTCGAACAGACTCCGGCGTCTGTTTGTAAGAACATGGTCAATCTCCGAACGTATTTCTCCATTTGGGCTTTTCAAGGTCTACCGCCGGTTTGAAGGCTTCTTAACATAGAATTTCCATGGTAGAGACGGCACGCGGATAGGAAGTCTATCAGGCGCTCTCCGATTTCGTTCCTTGAGGAAGTTCCATGTGGTCCTAGCCTCCATTCGGCGTGATCATTCGTACCGATGGTAGCAATAAAGTCCCCAACGACAACTTTGTAGTAACGTTTCTCGTCGTTGACAGTCCTTTTGAACAGCTTGTAGAATTCCTTCTTTTCTTCATCTGCGGCCGCAGATGTTGGAGCATATTCATTTATGATGGAGATGGCTCCTTGATCTTTGGTTTCCAGACGAAGAACAGCTACTCGCGGACTGATGATCTTGTAAGAGTCTACTATGTGGTGCACTGTCGAATTGACGAGAAATCCAACTCCGCCCATATTCTTTCTGTCCACCTTTGCTCCGATAATGAGAAGCTCGATGTGGTCGGTATTTCTTATGGTTTCCGTTCTGCCTTTCGTTTCCTGCAGGGCGATAACGTCGTATTTGATGTTGCGGCTTCTGTAAAGCAGTGTCCGAAGATCCTGCTCAGATGCGATCGTACGACCGTTATAGGTGCAGACGAATTAGCAGTTTCCGTGTCGTGGTGGGAGGGGTTTCCGGTAGTCCAATGACCTCATGATAGTTTAACTCCGAGATTAGATGGCCCCCGCCGGAAGTGGATTCAACCGACGTCGTAGAAGACCACCTTCGGCGCGCGGAGGACTGGGGCGCGGGTTTAGTTGTTTGAGCCATGGCGGGGGTCTGGTTACTCATATGTTCCTGGCCAGGGATACATGAGAGCCGCCCATACACGACAAAGCATCGTGTACTGCGTGACCATTTGAATCGGACTACCAGAAACTCCTTCCTACCACGGCAAGGAAACTGCCTATTCGTCTGCACTTATAACTGTCGTACGATCGCATTTGAGCGGGATCTTCGGACACTGCTTTACAGAAGCCGCAACATCAAATACGACGTTATCGCCCTGCAGGAAACGAAAGGCAGAACGGAAACCATAAGAAGTACCGACCACAACGAGCTTCTCATTTCTCATTTTTTTCGGAGCAAAGGTGGACAGAAAGAACCATTTGTGCCGCTAACCATCACTAAATGGTGTTCACCCCTTCACCACGATGAGGTGTGAAGGGAACACCTAGAATTAAAAAAGATAATACCAGAAGATCAGCATGGTTTCCTGAAGGGCAGATCTGTGGAAGCAAACGTGCTAACTTCTTTAGATGACTTTTCTCGCGCCATTGAGAACAGGAAACGTACAGATGTGGTGCACTTTGATCTTTCAAAAGCTTTCGACAAAGTACTTGTTGGAAAATTGATGGTCAAAATGAAATTAGTAGGACGTCATCCTATGGTAATCAACTGGACTCGGTTGTTCGGTTCTTAACAAAGGGAACTATCAAATTAGGGTGAAGGATCATTACTCCAATGTATTTCCTACTTTTAGTGGCGTTCCGCAAGGTAGAGTATTATCACCAATTTTATTCCTGTTGTTCGCCTACGAGCTTCCTACCTGCATTAGAAATTATGGTGTCACGTGCCAAATGTACGCCGATGACGTTAAAATTTACGAAAGAGTTAATGCCGATTTTTATTCACTCCAGTCAACGATTAATTTTTATCAGCTGCTGGGGAAATGGGAACTACCACTCGCAGTGGAGATCATACACTTTCCGATGATCGGCCCGAAACCACGTGGTCATCCAGCAGAACCTAAAAAATGGTCCACTTTTGAAATAGGTCGATAAAGTGCGTGATCTTGGTAACACAGCAACGAGCGACCTGTGCTTCTCTAAGCACTGCAGACTCTTAGTCAAAAAGGCCAATTACTACATATGCAACCTCTTTAGGGTTATGAAATCTAAACAACCAGATATCTGTATTAGTGCCTTCAAGGGAAAAGGTGCAACCTTGTTCAATTCGACTAAGAGAAGAGAAATCGACCTTTTGAAAACTGTCCAAAACAGTTTCACAAGGAAGCTTATGATGAGGTGTTTTTCGATGGATTATGGTGCAATTCCATGGGGGCTTCAAAGAGCTCTAAATCTGTCCCTTCGTTTGCTGGAAAGTAGATGGATGGTTGCGGATTTTATTATGTTGCACAGAATTCTAGCTTGTAAACTGTCTATCGATCCATCTGAATTCTTCGACGGTGTGCTGATAACATCCATAAGAGGAAAGCTCAAACTCCGGCTCTCCGTTGCCAAATCGCGGACGAGGTGTGAATTCCTAGCCAACAGGTTTCTGAAGGAGTTCATCTTGCTATTTGGGAAGCACGAAGATCTGGCAAGGTTCTCTGTGCACGCTTGTAGGTCGTCTGTTACGAGTTAAGTCTTTTAATCTTCGATAGTTGGGGTTTATGACGAGGTTTTTAATACTGTTGTTGTCTCGTTCATGATTCAACGTTATTTTGTGTTGTGTTGTGACGATGCTAGATCGTTGTCTACGCCTTAAATAAATAAATAAATAAATAAATAAAATCTTGAAAAATGTTTGAAAATATTGTTGCAGGACTTTTCCAACAACCTATAATAATATAAAGTCTGGAACCATTTGGTGAGTCATAGGAAAGAGTTGCGTCACTCATTAGCTCAGTACGCGATGTTTGTTGAACTGCACGCGCAGATGCTGGTTTCCCCGAGTTAAGAGCAGTGAAACGATTTTAATTTTTTTGTATCTGATAGTAACCTTTTACTATTGCTTCTGCTAAGTTCTACATTTAAACGCATCTAAAAAACTGCTAGGTTAAAAATTTAATGATCCTTCAAACAAAGCTTTTTGAAAAGAAGCTTTGTTTAAAGTTTTTTTTCAAAAAGCTTTGTTTGAATGACCATTAAATAAGAAGGGTAAAAGCAAAAAAAGGAAAATTGTTGGCCGTAAGACTGCTTAGCTTAGACTGAAAATATCGCGATAAATAAGTCCTGGATCACCTTGTATGAACATTAGCAGGAACTTCTAGACAAGGATTGTTAGGGAAATAAATAAAAATGTCGTGCTTGTCATTATAATTAATGAGTATTATTAGTGACTATTAAAGGATAAAGGACGGCGTTACTCAATCCCTTCTGGGATGCGCCAGCGCATTAAACTTCTACGGAATGTCGTGGAGGCGACATGAATGCGTATTTGGCCGTACAATGACTTGCGGTGGCCAGCCGATGAACAAGTCAGCGCTTTATCCTTCGCAGACAAGTCTGGTACCAACTCATCGACCCCGGAGGGTGGAAGGCTTGTTTGGCATGGGCGGGAAATCCGAACCAGGAACCTGGCTGGTAACGGGTGCACGCGACAGTCGCGCCTCCTCTGACTGCGCTACACGCGCCCTATTAGTGACTATTACGCTACTATATATAAAGGAGTTAGCGGCTGTCCGGTCCGTCCATCCCCATCCGTCTACTCATCCGTCTGGCCTTTTCTAGAAGTCGAGTAGCAGGCGTCCGTATTCAGACGAGGTGCCACTCACGCCGTGTCGAGACCATCAGAGAAAGTGTCACCGATGTCGCGCAAAGTGCGTTCGAGTTCAAAAGACATGCCAGCGACGTTGCTCATCAGGCGTCTGGGTTTAGAAGATGTGTCACCGACGTCGTGCAAGAGGCGCTCGGATTCTGAAGCCATATCAGCGATGTGGCGCATTGGGTGTCTGGGGTCAGAAGACATGTCACCTATGTTATGCAGGGGGTGCCTGGGCTCAGAAGAGGTACTACGGATTTTATGCATGGGGTGCCTCGGCTCAGAAGAGGTTTCACCGATGTCATGCAAGTGGTGTCTGGGTTCAGAAGAGGTGTCACCTATGTCGCGCAAGGGGTGTCCGGATTCCAAACACGTGTAATGGGAAACCACTAAAGGGGAGACCAGTAAGCGGTGGTCTAGTGAAGAGTGGGAGGACCAGCAAAGGGAGGAGGGAGGGAAGGGGTACCGGTAAGGGTAGAACCTTTAATGGGAGCCTGTGGAGGTGACCAATAAAGAATACCATTAAGGTGAGCATTGGGGGGGGGGGGGTGGAAGTGAACGGGAACCAGTAAAATGGGAGGGTCCTGTGAAGGGGAAACCATTAAAGGAGGACCAGAGAAGGGGGGACCAGTGACGGTAGGACCAGTAATGGCGGCCAGTGAAGGGGAGGGGACCAGTAAAGGGGAGCAGTGAAGATGAGACTAGTAATGGGGAGCTGTGAAGGGGAAGCGAGCAGTAAAGGAGGGACCGGTAAAGAGGACCATTAATAGGGACCAATAAAGGGCCCCACTTAGGTGAA
>CANAIB010000084.1:0-23362 GCA_947359475.1 Heligmosomoides polygyrus bakeri
AGGCCGCATCATTGGATAGATCATCCAGAGAGGATTCGAATGGTTGCAATTATTTTCTGACCAAAGCACTTTGAAGGGAGCTATGGAAAAGCGACGGAAACGGCGGTTTTTCCGTCAATTCCGCCCAAAAACCGAAATACAGGAGCGGTATTGTATGTGTCGCCATAGCATGAATAGTATAATAATGCAGAACAAATCCACTTTATAAGAGTCGAACCCTGAACCCTTCGCTTATGAAGCGCTTGCCCTACTCGCTACCTTAAGGGACTGTTCATAGTCCCCATGGGAGCAACTTCTTCTTCTTTTTCCTCTTCTTCTTCTTCTTCATCTTCTTCAGCGTTTGTCCCACTTCGTAGCGGGGTCCGCTCTCCTGCTGTCGTGACGCCACCTTTCTCATCAAGTGCTTCATCAGGGTGGACGCCAGTTACTTTCGTGTCCATGTGTAACGTATCGGACCAACGCTGCTTCGGGCGCCCTCTAGACCGCTTTCCTGACACTTCCAGCTCAAGGCCTATTTTGCGGACGCTGTCTTCTTTCCCACGTAGAACATGGCCGTACATCTTGGGTACTGGATTGGAACACATGCAAACAAATGGCCAAACATTATAGGAGCCGTTAAATGGCTCCAGCACAATTTCGGCTAAAAAAAACTTGTTCTAGAATGGAAAACTTTCTCAACCAGAGATTTCCCCAGTAAATTCTGAGCCGTCTGAGTTTCAAAACTTTTCTATCACTTTAACCGTTTTCTGAAAACCTGTGATTGCTCGCCTGACTGTGGAGTGCGGTCCGAGCCACGATTAGGGCGGTCGCCGCTCCACCAGTGTAGTGACCCGACGTGATCCCCTTGATGTCTAATGGCGCCCAGTACACTACCGCCTCTGATGGTCCATTGTACTCCTGCTTCTCATTGATTTTCAGCAAGTATTTTTTTTTCTAAAATTAAGGCTATCACTCATAACTATACAGTGTTCAAGCACCACTGAATGCGTCATGGTGTAGCATATTATTTAATTTTGATTCTAGTTTTGGCCTATATCTCGCTAAGATATCGGTATATTTTCTTAAAAGCTTTGCCTGAGAAAATTTTAAAAACAGCTGCTTCCCTTAGTATATCGCGGCATAGAGGGCATGCCTCATCGAAAAAAATTAGCTTTATTTAAACCTCGAAGGATCGGCTCAGTTCGTTCTGTTATCGCCGCAATGTAAGATGGAAGAGTACAGTTGATTACTATTAATACTGAACTGACTTGTTGGGGAAAGATAAAACACTGAGCTTTCCATCGGTTATCCACCGAAATTCGCTGTATAGTCGCATTCGTGGCGCATCTCGAACAGGGCTTTTGTTTCACCAGACGTTGAGCGGCCTAGCGGCCACCAAACGACTAGTTGGAGGCTTCGCTCCCCAAACCCCGAGAGTAGAACAACTCAACCCCAATCTCCCTCCCTTCTTCTTCAGGCCTTCTTAGTTTTGTTACAGTAAAAAATGGTTTTACTATATACCTTAGTGCAGCGGGATATGGTAGGGCAGAATGTTCACTGCTCCTGTGAAGCCCATTCACCGTCTATCGTATGTACACGCTGAAGAAACATCATAAAATTAATCAGTCTCTCTCTCCACCCCTCCCTCCCCTCCCTACTAATACTTGCTTCCTATGTGCTAGCAAAGAGTGAGAGTCAAGCACACACATGTGAAGCTGAGTCCCACGTGTTGTCACTTCGCCACGACGTCTATGACACTCCTTCTGCGCCCCGACACACGCGCCACGACTTCTGACCCGTGTTCAGAAACCCAACGCACATTGAACGATCTTCTTCTTCTTCTTCTTCTTCTTCTTCTTCTTCAGCGTTTGCCCCGCTTCGTCGCGGGGTCCGCTCTTCTGGTGTCACGACGCCACCTTTCTCATCCTGTGCTTCATCAGGGTGGACGCCAGTTACTTTCATGTCCATGTGTAACGTATCGGACCAACGCTGCTTCGGGCGTCCTCTAGACCGCTTTCCTGACACTTCCAACTCAAGGCCTATTTTGCGGACGCTGTCTTCTTTCCCACGTAGAACATGGTCGTACCATCGCAAGCGAACTTCGCGCATCATGTCCGCTATCGGCGCGACATCGAATTTCTGCCGGATAGCATCGTTTCGAATGAGGTCCCGTCCAGCGCAGCATCTTCGTCTCCATGACGCTGAGGCGCGTTTTCTGTCGCCGAGAAACACATGATACAGCGACTTATTCTCTCGAACCTTCGCTTTCACATCGTCTGTCCACAGCCTCGTCTGCTTGTCGACTTTGCGTCGTCCAGGCTTCGTAGTGCCGCGTTCCAATCTTGCAGCTTGGCGTATCGCGTCGGTTGCTCTCCTCCAAGTTTCGTCGACAGTCGTGACTGTCGGCAACCGTAGCGAGAAATCACAGCTGCTTCCTTCTCTTTCATTCGCCACCACTTGATTCTAGCTGCACCGCATCGCTCGATCTGCTTCAGCCTCGGAGGGGCGATCTTTAGGGTGCAGATCAGCGGTCGATGTTGCGGGGCGACCGTCTCATGCGGCACGATCTTCGTGTCTGTGACAGTGCTCCGGTCGCGATCCTTCGCAAGGACAAAGTCTATCTGAGACTTGGAACCCCCACTATAGTATGAGATGAGGTGGGAGTCGCGTTTTCGGAAGACGGTGTTCACAATGGTGAGGCTATGCGATTCCGCATACTCAAGAATACGCTTACCATCGGGGTTACGAGACCCGTATCCGAAATCACCGTGACAGCTGTACCCGTCCTTCGCAGCACCTATGTGCCCGTTAAGGTCACCAGTGACTATGATGACATCTTTCGACGGTACCTCCGCTGTCTTCTCATCAAGCAGGTTCCAAAACTCATCCTTGGCTTGAGCATACGCAGAGAAGAAGTGATAGAGTCGCTCCTTAGCGGCGACAACGATCTTCATCAACCGATCGTTAAAACGCTCGACACTTACAATCGAGTCACGAAATCGTTCGGAGACGATTATTCCGACACCACTGGTGGTCCTGGGACTTCCACATAGAACGGCCTTGAAGCCACGTCCTATGTCACTTGACTTGCTGCAGGACCAAATCGTCTCCTGCACCGCACAGAAATCAACTCTTCTTCGCTCCAGTGCTTCAACCAGCTCGCACGAGCGGCCCGTCAACGTACCCACATTCAGCGTTGCCACGCGAGTCCTGCTTACGTTACGGGACTTTCGGACTAGCTCAGTTGCCCCACGATGTCGTCCTCGCATCGGGCACCCTCGCATACTTTCCACACTCGCCGGGCTCTGCGAGTGCGCGTCGGCTCCCGCGGACGCCGTAGCACTATCTTGAGAAACTTGGACTGTCATACACCATGTGATGTGACATGGGTCTTCGTAGGCCGGCCTGTCACAAGGGCTTGTCGCCTGCGTTTGAATGTCCGTGATTAGCTTAGCTCGCAGAGCGAACAGTTTCCAGTGGCACCACGTGGAGGAACGGACATTGCCACCAACGCACATTGAACGAGGGAGAGAAAATACTCGCCCCCCTATTTCCCTTCTAGTGGTCCCCCGTCGTTGATCCCTGTTCACTGACACTGGTCCCCCTTACTCGGAATCCTCACGCAACTTGGACGCCTGCGGCACGTCAAGTGCCACGTCACGTCGGCACCCAATAAGTGAACACTTTGTTTGCTTTTTTTAAGAACAGGAGGGCGGCGTTTTTTTTAGTGCTAAAAAGGGATTGCGCCATGCCCTCATCTAAGACATCGCGATTTTCATTCGAGTGATAACAAAATTTTGGTTTCATAGAGTTTTGCACTTACAAACGGTGTAGCATATTTAAAAAAACACGTATTTCCTCACATTGATGCTTTACGTAAACAGCAATTACACTATCAATCAAACGAAAATCGCAACAGGCTTTCCGAGTGAATGGTGCAATCTGGTCTTTTAATGCACTGTATGATTGCTGCTTCGTTGCACTTCAAATAAAGGTGAGTTGATTATTTTTTCTCAAAAATAAACTTGTACAAAATTATTGCACCTATTGAGGCAGCTGAAGTGAAAAAAATCAAAAAAGGCTACTCTAAATTTTCCTTGAACAAGAACTTGTTTCAACTGTCTTGAAAAGTCTGTAGTTTAACCTATAAGAAGCTCGTTTCGATATGTAAGACGTTCAGTTTTATTTCAAAGTTCATATTCCAGCTTAGAATAGTGTCCAATTTGACGTAAAAAGTGTCCAATTCCAAGTGAAGATGGTATTCAGGGTGTCTCAAAAGAAATGTATACGCTGTTTGAAAGGTGATGACTTAGCTCACAGTAAAGGTATTGAACTAAGTTAAGGGCTCTTATGAAAGCCTAAAAAATAGAAATTTTCTGACGTATGAGCGGTTCGGATTAGGCCGTACACTCGTCTGATACCTTGCATTTTACGCTCGATTGACTGTGTTTCGCCTGAATACTTGCTACAAATTCACAAAGTGGCTGTATCAATTGATTTGTGCTTTTCATAAGGCTTAGAATTTATAAACACACTAACGCTTGCGAATAAAACAGGGTGACCTAAAATGCAGGTACTATTTGAAAGGCCCTAATCTTGCTGCTATTGAAATCTTTGAAGATGTTTGAGACTCATGTGAACGCACAGGGTAACGAGATTTATGTGGCGAGCGGATAGTCAAGATTGCGCCGTACCACGCCTTGCATTTCAGATTCGATTGGTTGTGCAGGTGGTGGATGCTCGATATAACTTTGTTACTACTTGGCCAGATTAGCCTGTGTTGTGCTTCATTTAACGTTTTCCGTCCCCCAGCAGATGCAATTATGCCGACTAACCTGTCCATTCAACTTGAATGCTGTTTCATCAGTTCACAGAATCCGTCTTGGAAAATGTTGCTCCTGCTCACATTTAAATTTTGCTATCAATAAACCAACACGCCACATGTCTTTCACGTGATTGTCAAGTTCTGAGCGTTAAAAGAAGCACAGAACAGGTGAATGTGGCCAAGTATGTAGAAACAAGACTGTAACAACATTCAGCTCTTCCACAATCAATCGAATGTTAAGTGCAAGCTTTCAGGGGGAGCATGGAACAGTCTGGACAATTTTTACGGCGCTGAAATTTCGTTAACCTGTGCTTTCATATGAGCCTTAAATATCCTCAAAAGCTTCCTAAGCAGCAACGTTAGAACCTTTCAAACAGTGCCTGCTTTTTTTGGGATATCCTGTATTTTTCACAAGCATTGGCGTGTTTTTAAATTTTATACCTTAGGAAAAGCACAAATCAAGCGATACGGCCACTTTGTGAAAAAATTGTAACAGGTCAGGGCCACGTGGCGCGTCCCCGGGTGGTGGATAGGGGAATCAAACGCGAACCAAATGCGACCGTGTACTGCCCAGAGACGCAGGTGGGATGCAGGGGATGGACTCCTTGCTCCTGCTGTGTCGGGTCGACGCGTTCCTTGTGCGCGGGAGCGGCATGTTCGTGCACAGTGTGCGTGGATGTGTCCGTGACTGTGCGGATTGTAACTGTGTCGGCCCGGCCAAAAGCTTGCACTCGGTAGACTGGGAGTACATCGTAAGGCGATTCGAGGCCGCCTCAAAAGTCTCGCCCCGTCCCTTCGGGCAGTCTGGCTGGCTGCCCGGAGTTCATCGCCCGCACGACAGTGCCTGACTACAGTACCGGACATGTTCTCCGTTCATTCGCCGGAGATCCCGGAAAGGTCCTTTTTAAATAACTTTTTTAAAAATCAAGTACTTGTAAAAAGAAGCATATATCTGGGCTCAGCAGCTCAACTTCTATCTTATGACCTATAGATCTTAGTAGAGCTGAAAAACGCATATAGGCCCGACAAAATCAATCGAGAGGGCGCGACAACTTGTAGAGTAATTGAGCGACAGCTTGAAGAGTGAGCGTTTACGGAGTTTTATCACAAATTTGCAGCCGCCCAACTCAGGAATTGCTCTAAAACTGTCCAGTGATCCTTTGGAGTGCGCCGTGCGCAATGCATATAGGATCGATCCTATCAATCGAGGGGGGAGACAGTTTGTAGAGTTAGCGTCTGAGAAGTTTTATCACAAATTTGCAGCCGCCCTACTCAGGAATTGCTCTAAGACTGTCCAGCAAGCCTTTGGAGTGCGCCGTGCACAATGCATACAGGGTCGATCCTATCAATCGAGGGGGGAGACAGCTTGTAGAGTTAGCGTCTGAGGAGTTTTATCACAAATTTGCAGCCGCCCTACTCAGGAATTGCTCTAAGACTGTCCAGCAAGCCTTTGAAGTGCGCCGTGCACAATGCATATAGGAAGGAACCTATCAATCGAGGGGGGAGACGGCTTGCAAATTGCACGCGCGGCCGTGTTCGCGGCGCAATAACTCAGTCAAGTCCGAATCGTTTCGGCTTCAACTCGTGGGTCTTTTAGGTAGTGAAACGGTGTAGTAGTACGCTGAAGTAGAACGGTGTAGCTTATGATTTGGTAAAGTTATAGATGCGCGAATATGCAGGTTAGCCTTGTGTGACACGATTTTTTCGGATTTCAGTCGACCTCTGCAGGAAGACACGGAGACCTAACGGCCTACAAACGCGTTGGCTAGCAGGAAAATTAATGTACTTTACGACGACATGCTTGCAACTTCCTAGCTTCCTGAAGTGCCTTAGCCCCATCTGCCAATTTAGAGTGGCGGAAGATAGCGGTTAGAGTTTCTTGAGTTCTTGCACGCCCAGATTTTAGTTTTCGACACTCCCAATGGTACTGCTTTGTTCTGCGTGAAAAGCGCTATCGAATGGTGTCGATTTCTGCCGATTTTGGAAACATCGATTTTTTGACAATTTCGCATCGAGAACGAGACCGCTCCAGGCCGTCGCAGACGGACGATGACGCCATCGAAAAACGATATCTTCGAATCGGGTCGCGCTTGATACCATTCGATAGAACTTTTCCTGCTGATTTCAATGGTGTTACTACGAGTATCGAGAAATGTGATCTGGGCGAAACAGAGCGCGGAGAACATCGACCGTTGTTGTGCCAAATAGGACGCAAGGGCATGTTCGGAACGCAGTAACTCTGTCGAGATCAAATCGATCTGGCTGCAACTTGCCGATTTTGTAGTCAGTGAAAAGTTCTAGTGGTGATGTAAAGAACAGCTATATAACATGTGAAAGGACGAAGTAACAGCGGCGCGAATATGCAGGTGAGGCTTGCGTGACGCATTTTTTTCCGATTTCGGTGGACCACTACGAGAAGACGCGGCGAGCTAACGGCCTCAAAATGCATATGCTAACAGAGCACTTAAGGATCTTCACGGTGACGGGCTCAGAATTTCCCATCTGCCTGAACAGCCTTAGCACCTTAGGGCGGCGGACTTAGCGGTTGAAGTTTCCTGCCCTCTTACTCGCCCATATTTGGGTTTCCGACACCCAAAATAACACCGTTCTGTTCTCCTCGAAAAGCGCTATCGAATGGTGTCAATTTAGACCAATTTTGGAAACATCGATTTTTTGACAATTCCCTCGAGGACGAGGACGCTCGCTCTTTGCCGAGTATGCCCGGACGATGACGTCATCGAAAATCGATGATTTCGAAACTTGCCAAATTTTCTTGTCTAAACTTCTAACTGTCAGGAAGCCGCCAGCTGTGAACAGCCGGCTACTGGCAATAGTGGAAATAATTACGAATCAGCAGGTGAGGTAGCGCCTTCACAAGCACGCAACGTCGCGCTCAGCCGACCTCTTCTCGAGGTTCCAACCTTCTCAGGGGACTTCAGAGAGTTCAACGCCTTCTGGTCGGTATTCCAGGCACTTATACACAATGATTACAGTTTAACTGACCAAGAAAAGTTCCTATTCTTGAAGCAGGCTCTCAAAGGCGAAGCTGCAGCATCCATCACCTACGTGCCCGTGATAGGGGACAAGCACTACGGGGCCGTCAACATCCTCAGGAAGCAGTACGACAGGTCGGCAAGTATAGCTGATATTCTCATAAACGAGATCGAAAAAATCCGCGTGCTCACGATACGCCCAGGAGTTGTCGTGACACCCTATCCGCCATTACCTCACGGATCATACACCTGGAACAAACAGGTGTATCACTTAATGCGGACTGAGTATGGCGCCGCATGATCCTCTCAAAATTTACGGAACACATCTGTAGCACTGTGATAAGGAAAGAAACCGTTGCCGGTATATCCTTCGAAGTTAAAGATATTACGGAAGCCATTGACGAGATCATCACTCTCCAAGAAACAACAGAGCTCACAACGGCATCCTTATTCGGAACGTATCTCCACGATACTGACAACGATCGGTTTTCAAGACAGAACGAGTCACGACATATCGAGCTGCGCTCGCATCGGAGGACATTGCCTCTATGCCTTTGTGGTGAAGTCCACCCGCCACAGTACTGCACTGCGTTCACAACTCCTGAGGAACGCAGAAACGAAGTCAGCCAACGAAAGCTTTGCTGAAAATGTTCTAGAAAAGGGCACAACTCAAAATCCTGCAAAATCCTTGGTCCCTGTCCAAGATGTCGAGAGGACCACCATTCTTCTCTCTGCACCTCAAGCGCACCCGGAGCAGAAAACCGTTCATGCGGACAAAGGCATAGGCAAAACCAACCGCCAACAGTAGTCCATCAAGGAGCAGTAAAGGTTGCACTGCGGCCGAAAAACAGCCGCACCATGCGACACGAAAATGGCACTGAAAGATCGAACTGGTGTGGAGCAGCTCATTTCAAAGTTTCACCTGGAAGCCTCATCGGTTCAAAACAACCGATTGTCAATCGTGCTACAAATGGCCTCCGCATTGATATTCAACGAGTCAGAAGTGGACTATCAACCGGTAACTGTTCTTCTCGACTCTGGAGCTCAAAGAAGTTTTATAAAGAAGAAACTTCGAGAAGAGCTGCAACTTCCATCTAGGGACTCAAATTCATTCACAACGACAAGAATGGGAGAGCTCCAAGAAACTTTCGAATCCACGGAAGTTCACATTACACTGAAGAACATTCGCTCAGGCATGAAGCTAAAGCGAGTGCCAGTCTTCACCAAAGAAAAGCTGACCGAGTCGTCAAGAACCGCAAAGCTATCATCAGAAGACAAGGCGTTCATCAGGAAGGAGAAGCTTTCTATTGCCCAGAGAAGTCTTGCTCCTACGACGTCCTCTCCAGACATAATAGTTGGACAGGATCTCTTGAATCAGATCATCCTTCACGACACTCTTATATTGAAGCTGCCATCTGGTTAAGTTCTCACGCCTACCATTTTTGGCTACACAATATCCGGTGTCAGTGGCACAGACAGCTCGGCAAAGAAAAGTACAAGAACTCAATGCAGCGTATTTCTCGCAGTAGAAGCAAGAATATCTTCAGAAGGCAAATACATTGGCTCAGAGCAACATTTGAGACCAAAGTTTCGAGAAGCCGATAGCTTCAAACTTCACAACGAACGGAGACGAAGCATCCGATTTGAGCATGACAATGTTCCCAACTCAAAACTGCAGATCGTCACTGGAAATGGACACGATTTACTTGCGATTCAACGTCCACGCAAATTCGTAAAGCAGAATACCGAAGGGACGAAGAGGAAGAAACCAAGCGCCAAGGAGACTATGAATCTGAATTCCATAAATTGCAACACTAACGCACTACTGAAAACCAAGAAGCGAACGAAGATTTCGACGAGTGGTAATCATGAACTCATCAGCTGTCCACATGTTACTGAAGCCGTCGGGTTAGAGCAGCTTCGCCGAGGTGATCATATAAGAATCGCCACGTCACCTTGCGTTAATGAAAACCATGGCTCAATCATTTGGATAAACGAGCAACGAATACGAAGTTCCTCAAGGAAACGACGTGCCAGAAGGAAAACTACCAACTTTAAATGCTGCACATCAACTTCACACAAGAGGGAGATTCATTAAACTTTCTATCCACTTCGCATAATTGTTGCCCTCTATTCTTGTATTGTTTATCTGTCCTATTACGTTCATCAATCCGCTCTCGCTTCCTCGGTGCTATAATGTTCTTTTATCGCTACCGCTACTTGCCCCTCGCCCAAGTGTTGTGAATACCCAACTAGGGTTTACATCTATAAATGTGTAGTATTATTACATCATAATATAGAACAAATAGGAATGAATGATAACACGTTTAGGTTAACAATATAAGATAAGCATCGTTGCATAGCATCCACAGGTATGACCTAACGATACCGCAAGAAGGTAAATAAGATAATGCACAAATACTACACTTTAGCCGCGGTACACCCTTTTAAGACTAGAGGTTATCAGCCTCCCTGACCAATATATGTCATACTTCTAGGCTTCTCCTCTAGGAATTCCGTATATAAACTGCTATGAGTTATTGTTTATGTTGTGCTCTGATAGTTGTGAAGTAATAAAATACTTATTACAATTCGCTACAGACGCATCCGTTGGTGAACCACCAAAACGCGTCGTCCGTCTACGACGGCCTGGAGCGGTCTCGTCCTCGATGCGAAATTGTCAAAAAATCGATGTTTCCAAAATCGGCCGAAATCGACACCATTCGGTAGCGCTTTTCACGCTGAACAGAGCAGTACCATTGTGAGTGTCGAAAACTCAAATCTGGGCGTGCAAGAACTCAACAAACTCTAACCGCTATCTTCCGCCACTCTAAATTGGCAGATGGGGCTAAGGTACTTCAGGAAGCTAGGGAGTTGTGAGCATGTCATCGTAAAGTACATTAATTGTCCAATGCGTTTGTAGGCCGTTAGGTCTCCGCGTCTTCCTGCAGAGGTCGACTGAAATCCGAAAAAATCGTGTCACACAAGGCTAAACTGCATATTCGCGCCCTTATAACTTTACCTATCATAAGCTACACCGTTCTACTTCAGCGTACTACTACACCGTTTCACTACCTAGAAGACCCACGAGTTGAAGCCGAAACGATTCGGACTTGACAGAGTTATTGCGCCGCGAACACGGCCGCGCGTGCAATTTGCAAGCCGTCTCCCCCCTCGATTGATAGGTTCCATCCTATATGCATTGTGCACGGCGCACTTCAAAGGCTTGCTGGACAGTCTTAGAGCAATTCCTGAGTAGGGCGGCTGCAAATTTGTGATAAAACTCCTCAGACGCTAACTCTTCAAGCTGTCGCTCAATTACTCTACAAGCTTTCGCCCTCTCGATTGGTTCTGTCGGGGCTATATGCATTGTTCAGCCCTACTAAGTTCTATAGGTCATAAGATAGAAGTTGAGCTGCTGAGCCCAAATATACCGCTTTGGACCGTTCCAAAGCGACCT
The DNA here is from genome assembly GCA_947359475.1 of Heligmosomoides polygyrus bakeri. NCBI lineage: Eukaryota > Metazoa > Nematoda > Chromadorea > Rhabditida > Heligmosomidae > Heligmosomoides > Heligmosomoides polygyrus. The sequence goes on from CANAIB010000084.1 coordinate 11,258, forward strand.
ATGTTGACCTTTCCGGGATTTCCGGCGAATGAACGGAGGAACATGTCCGGTACTGTAGCTTCCCGTGTTGTACTACAGTCAAAAACAGCAGCACTAAAGGGCCTCATTCCCCTGACCCCGAAAGAGCTCCCATTTCTGCAGCGATGGGAAGGACGAGTACAGAGAGGCTGCTAAAATCTCAGGGCTTAACCGGGCTGCGCAAATTGAGAAGGACTAGGATGACGATCTGTACTTACAACGCCCGCACGCTTGCATCGGAAGCATCCGTCGAGGACCTGATGATGCAAGCCAGGAAGATCAAGTACGACGTCATCGGACTGACCGAGACGAGAAGACACCACCCCCTACACGCCGCCTACGACTCCGGAGAAGAACTGTTCCTCGGAACATGCGACAGCAGGGGAGTAGGCGGCGTTGGTGTCCTCGTCAACACGCACTTGGCCATGAACATCGATTCGTACGAGTCTCTGACAAGCCGAATCGGACGTCTGCGACTGAAGCGTGCCAGCTTTGACTGTGTTCGTCGCGTATGCCCCAACGTCCGACTACGACGACGAAGAAGTCGAAGCCTTCTACGTGGAGCTGGAGAAGTTCTATAAGGAAGATCACACCTTCTACAAGGTGATCGTCGGCGACTTCAATGCCAAGATCGGACCGCGAAGGTCGCCGGAAGAGCTTCACATCGGAACCCACGGTTTGGAGTGGAACGAGCAAGGTGAAAGGCTGTCTGAGTTTATCATGTCGACCAAGACCATCCATGGAAACTCGCAGTTCCAGAAGCCTCCCTCCCTACGATGGACCTGGGAATCTCCCGGTGGCCAGTTCTACAACGAGATCGACCACATCATCTTCAACCGGAAGTATTGCCTGGCCGACGTCTCCGTTGTCCCCAAGTTCTACACGGGATCGGACCACCGCCTCCTTCGCGCAAGGTTCCGCTTTTCGCGTCAAGGAGAGAAGGCCGTGAAGTTTAAGAAGAGGAGTCCCGGAACGACCATCAACTGGGACCTCTACACCTCTCTTGCCGGCCTTTGGGAAGATGCCGTCATGGACAACGTCGACGAGGAATGCGACCGCTTCGTGCACCATCTCCACGATAGTGCTAAGGAAGCTGAGAGCTTGAAGACCACCAAGAGACGTCTGTCTCCGGAAACTCTCGAGCTGATACGCCAGCGTGAAGCAGCACGAGCGTCAGGCAACTACCAATTGACGTCCGAGCATGCGAAGCTATGCAGAGAGGCGATAAAGGAGGATCTTAAGGAGAGGAGGATCTTAAGGAGAGAAGGGCGGAAGTGTTGGCTGAAGCTGCAGAGGCAGGGTTGAGCATACGCAATGCCCGCCGAGACTTCGCCAACTTCAAGACCAAGATGACCGCTCTCCGACGTCCCGACGGAACCGTCACCTCTTCCAGTGGGACTGGAGAAGGTCATCCACAATTTCTACTCCAATCTCTCCGATAGCCACGTCCACCTGCCCCCATGCCATCTTCCGCAGGATGGATACGTCGTCCCCTCTGTTCTCCCTTCCGAGATCCGACACGCCATCTCGTCGGTGAAGAAACGTACAGCACCCGGTCCCGACAGGATCAGACCCGAACACCTGAAGTACCTCCCGCCAGCGCTCATCAACACCCTGGCACGGCTCTTCACACGTTACCTGTCGGAGTGCAAGGTTCTATCCCAGTGGAAGACCAGCAGGACCGTCCTGCTGTGCAAGAAGGGAGACGTGCACGGCATTGGCAACTATCGCCCGATCTGCCTGCTTTCCGTAGTCTACAAGCTGTTCACTCGAGTTATCCTGAATAGGACCATCCGAACGCTGGACGAAGGACAGCCATGCGAACAAGCAGGATTTCGGAGAGGATTCAGCACGATCGACCACATACACACCATTACGAAGCTCATCGAAGTGTCGCGAGAGTACAAGCTGCCGCTTTGCCTTACGTTCATCGACCTGAAGAAGGCATTCGACTCTGTCGAAACTGAAGCGGTCATCGAAGCCCTGCTCACTCAGGGCGTTCCTACTCAGTACGTCAGGGTCCTTCGAGATCTGTACAGTGGATTCACGACCAAGATCTCACCATTCTACAACGACGTCGTCATCGACGTGAAGAGAGGGGTTCGGCAAGGGGATACTATATCCCCGAAGCTCTTCAGCGCCACTCTCGAAAACATCATGCGCGAACTAGAATGGGATGACATGGGAGTGAAGGTCGACGGCCGGCAACTACATTATCTTGGCTTCGCTGACGACATCGTGCTCATAACTCCGAGAATCAGTCAGGCGGAGCGAATGCTACACGACTTCGATCGTGTATGTGGGAACGTTGGACTGCAGCTGAATCTTACGAAGACGATGTTCATGAGGAAAGGACAAGTTTCTGATGCCCCATTCTCGCTCAACGGAACGAACATCTCCGAATGCTCCAGCTCTGTGTATCTGGGTCGCGAAGTCAACATGGCCAACGACCTAGCACCAGAGCTGAGCAGGAGGAAACGAGCGGCTTGGGGAGCTTTCAAGAGCGTCGAAGAAGTCGCGAAGAAGACGAAGGACGTCCGACTCCGTGCCCACCTATTCAACTCCACCGTTCTTCCTGCCCTAACATACGCCTCAGAGACCTGGGCTATACGAAAGCAGGATGAACACGCGATCAGCGTCGCGCAGCGTGGAATCGAGAGGACGATGCTCGGAGTGACACGACTCACGCAAGTGAGAGAACGCCTCCGGAGTTTCGAGCTTCGCCGACGTTCGAAGATCAGAGACACTGTTGCGTGGACCAAATTGTCGAAAATTAGGTGGGCCGGCCACGTAATGCGCTTCGCAGACACCCGCTGGACGAGAGCCATCACCGACTGGATTCCGCGGGATGTCAAAAGAACACCAGGACGCCCACCAACGCGTTGGTCGGACTTCTTCGTGAAAGCCCTGAACGACCGATATGACGCTCTTCGTGTCACTCGAGCGAGGAGAATCCATTGGAGCACTCTGGCATGCGACAGGTACGAATGGAGACTCTGCTGGCACCCGCTCGACCAATTCGATGATCAACGGGACGACAAGTGATACAGGTGATGCAGTACACCATGATGCATTCAGTGGTGCTAGAACACTGCATAGTTATGAATGATAGCCTTAAATTTAAAAAAAAAAAAACCTAGTCGAGTTCTTATTTGCAGAAAATCAATAAGAAGCCAAATACAATGGCCATCAGAGGCGGTAGGTAGTGTAGCAGGCGAGCAATCACAGATTTTCAGAAAACAGTTAAAGTGATGGAAAAGTTTTGAAACTCAGACGGCTCAGAATTTACTGGGGAAATCACTGGTTGAGAAAGTTTTCCATTCTAAAACAAGTTTTTTTAGCCGAAATTGTGCTGGAGCCATTTAACGGCTCCTATGATGTTTGGCCATTTGTTTGCATGTGTTCCAATCCAGTACCAAGCCAAGAAGACTACAGGTGGATGGTGACAGAGCAGTAAATCTCTCATTTTGCAGTCCGTGCTCCTGAAGACGAGACTTCTATTGTCCACTTGATTCGGCAAAAATCACATTTCCCATCAACAATTGACCCTGTAGGTGGCTTTGGCAGCCGATAGTCTTCAAACCGCTTTATTGTCATTGCTTTCTCTAAGCTATTCTGCGAATCATCCTCAGCTCAGCTGAATACTGAACTTTGAGTTTTCATGGTCGAAGTCGAGACCAAGTGGGAGCCCATGAAATCGGACGATTTCCAAAAATCTGGCGGCTCAAATGAGGAAAATTTAACAGAGAAGTAGAACGAAATGATCAAAATTTTTTGCCAGCTATGAGAAGGTACATCATTCTGATCGTAACACAAGCAGAAGACAAGAAATTTACTTAAAAGTGCTTATTCTGACCAGCTAGGTAGATACTCCCTGTGGGGGCAATTATCTCGAGCGACGAAGGGAGGCCTTCGCCGTGGAGATTATAAAGGTCACCGAATGAACTTTTTTAAGAACCACTGAATGCCACCTACATCATTGGATGGATCATCCAGAGAGGACTCGAAGAAAATCTCGAACTCGAATTATTTTCTGACCAAAGCACTTTGAAGGGAGTTATGGAAAAGCGGCGGAAACGGCGGTTTTTTCCCGTCTATTTCGCCCAACAACTGAAAGACAGGAGCGGCATTGTAAATGCTTCCCGCGGAAGATTTTCTGGATGACACGGACCAGGACCATGACGATTGCGATAAAATAGGGATTGTTCATAACACACACTGGTGGCGTCGGAACTTCAGATTCTTGGTGAATTGTTAGTTAGAATTTTCATTAGATCCGTCCATCTTTAATCACGAGGACGCGTCAACTTCTCAACTGTAAACACAAGTATTTTAACAGCCTTGTATTCCTGATCTACTCTTGAATTTAGAGCAATTTAATACCAATTTTTTGTTGTTTGTTCGTTATCCGTTTTTCCTGTTATCTGGTCATTTTTTAGCAATACAGCAATATCATCCTTTGCTCCTTTAACATTTTACAGAATTGAATTACTAATCGGGTCTGTTTACTATACGCAAGTTATATGTATTGCAAAATACGGTTACCGTTTATTCGTCCATTCGACCAAATACTCAACTATTCGCATAAATGAAGAACACGGGCTTATTCGACCGTCGATTATTCGAATAAAATGACGGGCGTAATACATTCGATAGTTCATTCATTCGAAGATGTTCGATATCGAATTCATTTGCTCATTCGTTCGTTCGATAAAATTTATCAAAAGCGCGTCTATACAGGGTGGCTGAAAAGTTTGGGCAATTTTTCAAAGTATTTCGGCAGTACGAAAAAACTACATAAGCGAAACAGATTTACAAACAAAAATAACAGCAACTTCATTAGATCAATAACAACAGAATACAATAGCGAAATTCCCAACAAATGCTCAAAACTGCATCCTTTTTCAGTACATTTTTAAACACGTTTCAATACATTTTCACAGTCGCTTTGGGAAGTCGCTGACGATGGTCGCACACTGCTACGCCGAGAAGATCTTCACGGTCCAGCCGGTTCACAACCGTCAGAAACGCTGGCAACTGCTCAAAAAGGGTCAGCGGAGGACCATCAGCCGCACTCATTTTCCAGCCTCAGTGAAGGTGTGGGCTGGGATATGCGCTAGCGGAAAGGCGCCACTGATGTTCGCGGAGCGCACGTCAGAATCAATGCCGCCGCTACCAGCAAAGTGTCTTCCGCGACGTACTGGAGCCGCGGTGATGGGGGGGGGGACGTGGCATTTTGGCGAAACTGGATTTTCTCTTCGGCAGAACTGGGCACTGCACATTCCGCCAAATCCAAGACTATCGTTTAGGAGGAGCTCTTCCAAGGTTTTGGAGCATGGACGTCTGGCCATTCAACTCGCTTGATCTCAACACGATGGATTATTCGATGTTGTCGGTCATAGAAGATCTCTACTATGTACAAATTACGCCAATGTGTAGCAGTTGGAGGCGGTGTTGATGCGATCATGGGATGAGATTACAGCGCATCAGTGTGCGATCATCGTCAGCGACTGCGAAAATGTATTGAAGCCAAAGGAGACAATTTTGAGCATTTGTTGTGAATTTTGCTGTTGTATTCTGTTGTTAATGATCTATCGAAGTTGCTGTTATTTTTCTTTATAAATCTGTTTCGTTTATGTAGTTTTTTCGTACTACTGAAATAGTTTAAAAAATTGCCCGAACTTTTCAGCCACCCTTATGCACTAGCTACGTAACACTCCGCTCAGACTGCATCAACTCACCAGACCAACGGTCACCAAAGGGAACCTCGACCGACCAAAGCTCGCTCAGGAGATCCATTTAGCAATCTCGATTTACATATGCAATTGCAACGAGCACTTCATGCCCTTTCACCGGTAATACATAGATTTCCCTTCAAATGGGAGCTCAATGCTTTCCTCAGTCATCATTAGTAATACAGGGTATGGCCTGTGTGAAAAAATCACTGGCTCACACGTGAAATAAATAACGAATCTTTATTCATTGCAACAGGAACTTCGTATATGGCAATTAGCTATTGAAGCTTGTTTGGAAATAGTAGTTTATATCTGTTTATGCAACTAAGACAAAGAACAGCATAAACTACTTGTAACTACAATAATTCTTCAGAAGTGGGATGTCGAATGGTATTCCACGTCTCAACGTAGAAGCACAGCTATCCTGAAATGAAATCGGCATTTTAGAACTGAATCTTGTAAGAAAACGGAATTTATAATGTAGCTTATGAAGAATTAATAAAACATAGGCACCATGATAGATGTGCGGTTATTTACTCAGTAAGATATTAGGGGGGGGGGGGGGGGCAAAAGTAATGAGACACCCCATGCCGTATCCATATATCTCGTGGCTGGAGTCTGGATTCGTACTTGTTGTATTTGTATGTTTGTATGCTACTTACTGAAGCCCATCTGAGAAGTTACCACTTCTGCCCTTTCCAGAAGCATGCCAAAAACCCCAGCCTGTCTCATGCCGAAACCCCAGTTTGACGAGTCGACCTGTGTCGCGCAAATCTCCCCCAATTCCCAACCCGGAGCAGCCTGGGCTCAATATTCACGCAAGATGAGAAGTACGTCTTCTACCTTAACCCTGCCAAGCAGCGAGTCTGGGTGAGGCCTGGTGACCTGTTACCGACCTTCGTTCGGCGAGATGTTCACGGCGAGAAGCATCTTTGGAGCTTTTGGGTCTGCGCCCATGGATCGGTTTACCGGAGGCTGTTTCCCAAGAGCACCGCGATGAACTCCAAGGCCATGGTGAACGAAATAGAGGAGATGGGCCGGCGACTCGCTCTTATTCATTCGCAGCGCTTCAAGAAGGTTCTCCTCTTCGACAACGCCGCACCCCATCGGGAACAAGTAAGCACGGATAAGCTTGGCCAGCTGGGCTACGTTCACATGCCTCACCCACCGTATTCGCTGGACATCTCTCCATGCAACTACCACTACTACTTGAGCCTACAGGACTTCCTAGTCGGAAGGGACACAAGAACCCAAGCAGTCCTTGACAACCATATCGAGCAGTTGATCAACACCAGGCTCAAGCAGTTCTGTAAGGATGGGATCAGGAAGTTGACTGAGCGATGGCAGCAAGGTCATTGCCCTTAATGGCAAATACATTCCTCACCATCGTTGAGTTGTGATTGAGTTATAAGGAGATAAAGATTTTTTTTTCATTTTGTCTCATTACTTTTGGCCCCCCCCCCCCTAATAGTAGATGAAAGACGAAAATAAAGAGCTCAGAAATGAAGAAGCACCGAAAATTGGAAGAAGGTACGATGTCAATGAAATACAGCACCTCCCGTTATAAGGCATTTCAGAGGACCTCTGAAAATTTCGGTTATACAGGACGTACAAAAATTCCTTGCCCCTGCTTTCGAATAGTTCCGCAGCTGGTGTGAATGGCCTCAGACCGTGCACTTATTTCTTTGGCACTCTCCTTATCTATTCCTAATGTCCAGGAGTTGTCATGGGCCGGCGCCGCGACCGTCGGCGATTCCCAGCTATAAGGCTGGTGGGATCGAGAGGAACAACGATTAATGCTGAACAGTTACAAATAGTTTCAACTGAGGTCACACACTCACATACGAAAATATCTCTGGCACAAAACTCCCCCCCCCCCCTCGTTTCAACATTCTTTGTCATCTTTCAAAGAGGGATAAATGATAAGGTTCAGAATTAAATTAAACTTTTGTGGTCACCTCTATATGAGATTATGGAGGCGAATCGGATGGGTGTATGGTTCTCCTCATGACCCCCATTTGATAGCAAATGAACAACGAATTTATTCCTTCCAGAGAAGTTTGATACCGATTCTCCAAATCCGGAGGGATGAAGGGCCACATCAAGCTCAAGCGGATTCATAACATCCACTCCGTCTACTGGTGGATTCAGTTTTCCCTCAAGGGACTAGACAGAAATAGTGGGAGCTGACTTTTGAGTCCTCCGCCTAGATTACGCACCTACATATGTATGACACAGGAGGGAGTCTATGAGTGATTTGTTTTGAAGTGAGACCCACCCTTCACTTTGGCAACACAATGTGCTAGGATCATTAATAACCATTAATATAATGGTCCGAAAATTTAACGATAGAACCTCATTATCTTTGAAACATCTTTGAAAACCATGCTCCCAGAAATCCCTAGCGATTTTTTGAAACCAGCGCTTCCATCGTGGCGCTCAGTTCATGATCATTCCGCCGCAAGCGGTCGAATAGTCAAAGGAAACTTCGCCGCGGCCGCAGCAACAGCGGCGGTCGGTATGCACGATGGCTTCGCGTGCCCATTGCGGGCATGGCATACTTTTTCGCTCCGAGCGCGGTGTTTAGCGTTGGTCCTGGACGGATCGCCGTCGCGCTCCCTTCCAGAGCGATGAGCGATGCGACAAGCACTGAGAAATTCTTTCGCGTCGCTCTGCAAAACTCATCGATCCCATCGCGGCGACGGGAAGTATGCACGGGGACTTATCGGTATAGGAGAAATTCATATAAGCCGAGTGTGCATGCGGCTATAGTAACCAATAAGTTAAAAATCCAGGAAACCAAAACGCTCAACGTGATCTACATGAGAAAAGTACCCTTGAGCCGTTTTCAAGGAATGACGCAACACGTTAGATCCCACCCTACGTGGAGTTACAAACAAATTGTCATCTTGAGGGTCCTAGAAACGTATTCGTGCCATCCAAATCCTTACATCTCTCGTACCTTCTCCAGCAACCCCAGCGGTTGAACCCCAGCTTGGAATTCAATCTCTAAAGGGAGTTGGTATTAGTGGCAGGCAAGCACAAGGTCACCGCCCTCCTGTGCCGCTAAACTCGTCCATCCTGGACGGAACTCACCAGTTAGCCCCGCCCTCCCTCCAGGTCGGGGTATCTATGCCCCTCGGAGATCACTAGAATTGGCTTTAGGGCCATCAAGTTTACTACTCGTGGCTACAGGGAACAAGATGAAGGATTCTGTTTCCCGGTAGCGATGAATCCTCTAACCGCCGGCCTCGTATGATAAGTATCGCTCAGAAGATGGTTGCCCGAAATCTGAAGAGGAGTATGCGTAAGATGACTCGAGAGCTGAGTGTACGCAGTGATTCTATCAGGACGATCACCAGAGACATTCTCGAACTTCATTTACTGAAACAACAGAAGACATTCATTTTTCTCATACCTTGGATATCCGCATTAAGAAGTTACGTCTTGAAAGACGCTGCGCCCTTCCACAATTGAACAGTGTTTCAAGCCACAGAATGATCGAATTCTAGCTTGAACTACCAACGATGCCGACTCCAAGGGCCGACATGTAACTTGGTTTTGACACCCGACTTTAATGGTGGTCGGGCTGACACCACGTCGACTGGCAAGACACCTCTTTTTTTAGTCGAGCCAGTGGTGGAAATGAACAGCAGGAACTACCTGGATGACATTTTGAAGAAAGTGATCTCACTTTGGAGCCATTCTTTTTTTGACAGTCAACACTGTGCCTTCCAACGGTATTCCGCTTCAGCCTATAATGCCAAGATCACTCAGGAGTGGTGCCGCAGCCAATTCCCGGATTTATCCACACCTGCGGAATGCTCCCTATTAGTCGGCAGATTTGGATTCGTTCGACTTTCCCGTGTGGTGGACCCTTGCGTGGTGACATTGTAGAAGACTGCTGAAGTTGTTCGGAAGCAATGTGGTCGCTTCTCTGCTTTCACCAGGACCATCCACGACATCCGATCACTCATGACAGAGCCGTTCCGCCCTTGGGGAGGAGAATATAAAAGGGAGGCCAGGAAACGCCTGGCGGTCTCCTACACCATAGGCGAGCTCGGGCGCCCCCTCCCCTCCCCCCCCCCCCCCCCATTTCCCCCTCCCTTATCATTACCGTATGCTATCTTCCATATCATGTCTGTTGTTTCATTGTAACTGTTCAATACATTTTATTTTTGATGTAACTTACTTCCCCTCTTTGTTCTTCTCGTATGTATCACCCATACATCCTAATTAATTTCATAATCATGTTGTTCCATAATCAGATAAACTAATATAAGAGATTTGTTGCGTGTTTTATTTCCTCTGCGGGATAGTGCCTCCGGGCACGTCCTTCTCACGCTAATGAATTGAACCGCTAGTTTACTGCATGGAGGTCCCGGCGAGGATCGAACTCACGTTACTACGGGGTGAACCATACGTTCTCGAATCGTCTCGAGGCCTGCATCAAGGCAGAATAAGAATTTTTGAGGGCTAGATATTAATCTGTTGCTTTAAGGATTCAAGTGAATGGCTGCTCACGTTTCATGTCAAAGTTTTGTCGTTTGCCGATTTAACGATAAAAACTTGAGGGGCAAGGACTTTTGGTACACCCTGTAATGGAAGTTATGCCCTAACCGGAGCTGGCCTCTTAAAACTTTTTTTGTTGAATTTTCATGGACTTGTTTTGTTGCTCCTAAATCATCCAGTGTACAGAATCTCCTAGTGAATTTCCGGCCTCTTGCCTCTGGCCTCTAGCCTGAGTCTGAGACCTTAGGCTTCGTGCATACTTCGCGTCGCCGCGATAGAATCGCGGCGATTAGTTTTGCAGAGCGAAGCGACATGATGTGGAGTTCTCATCGCTAGTCGCTCTGCAAGGGAGCGTGACGGCGACCCACCCAGGACCAACGCTAAACACCGCGCGCGGCGCGAAAAAGTATGCCATGCCCGCGGTGGCCGCGTAGAACCATCGCGCATGCCGTCCGTCACTGTCGCGGCGGCCGCGGCGAAGTTTCCTTTGACTATTCGGCTGCGAGCGGTGGAATCGTCATGAACTGAGCACCGCGATAGCATCGCGGAGATGGAAGTATGTCCCCAGCCTTACGCGCGGCCGAAAACTGCAGAACCCTTGTCTGCTTGGGGTTTGGTGGCGGCGTTCTTGCGGCAGTGTTAAGGCCCCCGCAGACTTCTGCGGCGTTGCCACTGCCCTATCCTTCATCATAGCGCAGGGACGCAGAGCTCGCCGCCAGCGGCGAACCCAGCGGCGCCGCTGGAGCGACACCGCCGAAAATGATTTGAATCATACAAGACGGCGCCACTCCAGCAGCACCGGGAGAGTCTGTCTGCGCTCTGCCCTTTCGCGGCGAGATCCAGAGCTGAAACGGGCGCGTCACCAGTTGGTCACGACTAGAAAGACTACAGTACCTCGCCGTTGCCGCTGGCCGGCTAGCAGCCGCCGTTGAGCGGCGTGACTCATCGATTTCGCCGTCCGCCGCTGGCCGCAGAACTATACGGGGCCCCGCACACTTCTGCGGCAGCGGCGATAATGTGTGAATCATTATTGCTGTCACCGCTCCAGCGCAGGGTCAAGCGTGGGGTTCGATTTTTGATGGAAATTTACGACCCCCCCCCTCTGAAGCGGAATTTGTACGACCCCCTCCCTCTCTCTTCCACTGTTCTATTTCTTGTATTTCTTGATTTTTTCAAGGTTTCTTGTGCAGTTTGAACTCTTTAATAGATTCTTCTTTTCAGGTGCGGCTTCGGCACTGAAGAGGACAATGAAACGAGTTCCCTGATCAATAATGTTTTCAAAACACAATAAAATTCTTTAAAATTTTGAACGCTATTTTCGACACTTAAAAATAAAGATCGTCTGGTAGCAGTTTCCAATCATCACTGTTCAATTTATGGAGTTTTTTTTCAGCACACCATGGACACGCAACATTCTTCTACCTGAAGTAGCGACGTTTGCATCTGAAATTGTGCTCCGAAATTGTGTTATATAAAAATTTGAGTATTACTTTCTGACGACGACTTAAGTGCTTTCCTTATAATTTTTTGAAGCGTTCCTCGAATCGATTATGGAGCGGAAGAAGGAAGGATGGACGATGGACTTCTCTCGGAAATAATGTTCTCCCATCCTAAGAAAACGTCATAAAAAAACGAAAATGGAGCTAAAAAAACCCAAGCTCTGTACATGATACAGCAAAAAAACAAGATTCTCCGCAGCGATGACGGAACTGCGATGACGATATGATTAGGATGGATCGTAAGCAAAATTCTCGTTTTTCATGAAAAAAATATTTTTTAGCCGAAGCAGACCACCCATACGAATAAAATTTTGCCACAAAAACTTCCAAGTCATGATCAA
>CANAIB010000085.1:0-23210 GCA_947359475.1 Heligmosomoides polygyrus bakeri
AATTGGAATCCTCATGCAATTTTAGCCTGGAAGCATACCTTGCATTTTATCCTGATATATGGAATAAAAACCGATATTTAGCGAAAAATAAACAGCGCCTGAAAAAATTCGCTATAAGGGTTATTGAGGCAGGATTCTTTTCTGGAACATTCGATAGAGCTCGAAATTCTAGTACAGGAGGTGGTAGGGTTTACATCAGTAGTATGGAAGTATGCCTCGCAATTAATCCTGTTATAAATAAAAACTGGTATTTAAGGAAGACAAACAACGCCTAGAATTTCGCCTCAAGGGTTGTTTAGACAGGATATAATACAGGAGATGGTACAGTTCACATCAGTAGCCTGGGGCATGCATCTTATTTAATTCTGATATAAATAAAAACTGATATTTAACGAAAGTTAAACAGCGCCTGAAAAAAAAAATTGTTGAAAGGGTTATTGAGGCAAGATTTCCTGGCTCATTCGATAGAGCTCGAAATTCTAATATAGAAGATGGTAGGGTTCGGATCCATCCCAATTTCTGGACTGCCAATGCAAGCCGTCTGCCTCCTATCCCTCTATTGATTGTAATCACACCAAATCTGGTCGACCTACAGGCTCCCGTGGTTGGCTGGGTCAGCATCGCCTCTGCGGCGAGGGCTGTCTGGCTGAGCGCGAAGCGGCGGGTGTCATTGTGCGAGTCGACGCTAATTGGCTCCGCAGGCACTGTCCCGCGTCTTTGCCCGCGCCGCTTTCAGGCAGAACGTCCTTCACCCATTCTGGTGTCATGACGCCACTTTTCCCGATCCAGCGCTAGATCAGAGTGGACACCAGCAACCTTCAAGTCCACATGTAACGTGTCAGACCAGCACTGCTTCGGACGCCCTCTAGGCCGCTTTCCTACCACTTCGAACTGAAGGCCTATCTTGCGGACGCTGTCTTCCTTTCCACGCAGAACGTGGCCGTACCATCGTAAGTAAGCTTCGCGCATCCTGTCCGCTATCGGCGCGATTCCAAACTTCTTCCGAATAGTTGCGATGTCGGGACACCAGTGGGGTGAGAATACTTTATTCACACCAGCAGCGTCTATTTATTATGTCTTCAATCATTATCTTCTTCTTATCGCTCTTCTTCTTATCCTCCCGGTCGTCCACCGTCCTGTTAACGCTAACTACCCTAAACGACGCTGGTGAGCGGTCTGTCCCCTAACATCCCCCCGTAGTGACCAACTGGTCACTCACGACCACTGTCTACTCGGGCGAGAGCGATGGAGGTTCACCCTTTTCAGCTACTCCTCCACCCCTCTACTTCCGTTGGGATACACTCTTTTTCTAAACACTTTCTTTTCAACACAATTTCATTAAATCTGTCTCATTCACCCATTTCGGCTTTTACTACACTTCCCTGTGACATCACTCTCTCTCCCTTTGAAGAAAGTACATCCCGCTTCATGCAGTGTTTCCGCGCCTATCAGCTCCGCTATCCTATTTACCTTCGTTCGCTTTCCCTGCACATACTCATTCATTTTTTCTGTCATCTTCCGCTTGCGGGTCGATCTCCTCAATCCGTCGCCACTGCTATGGACATCTTCTTCCGCATTTTGCCTCTGGGCTTCTTTCGTGATTCTTTCTGGTGGAATTTCTTCCCAATAACAGACCCGTTTCTTTAATTGGTCGGCATGCGCTACTCTACTCCCTGTTCCATAATGGACACGGTAAGTGTTTGAGCTTACTTCCTCTGTTACTATTCCTGGCACCCATTTATCCTGATTAGGGTTATAATTTCTTAAATAAACTTGCTGGCCAACCTTGAACCTTCGCTCGCTCGCTTTTTTATTGTAATTTGCAAGCATCTGCTGGCTATAGGAGCTCAGTTCCTTATTCCTTGGTGCTTTAACTATATCTAACGTTGTTCTAAGAGGACGTCCCATCAACATCTCCGCCGGAGACTTTCCTGTCGCAGGGTGTGGTGTTACTCGATACTCAAACAAAATGTCCCGTACCACCGAATCCTCAGCCTTTCCTGACCTCAACCCTTTATAAAATCCTTTTTTGAACGTTTGTACAAAGCGTTCAGCCTCTCCATTGGAGTTATGGTGGAATGAACGTTAAACCTATATTTCGACGTTTACAATACTCCTTAAACTCCTTTGCTATAAACTGTGGCCCATTATCTACCACCATATGCTCAGGTAACCCTTGGATACAAAACACGTCTTTCAGTTTCTCTATAGTTTTTTCTGCCGTGGTGGAATTCATTTTGATCACCTCTGGCCATTTAGATTTTGCGTCGACCATAATAAGCCACATTTTACCTCCCGTTGTTTCGGCAAAGTCCAGATGTAACCTTTGCCATACTTTTTGAGGCGTTTCCCAGGGGTGCAGCGGCGTCCTTATCGGATCATTTCCGAAGGCGGCACATATTTCGCATGATTGTGCCATCAACCTTATATCCCGGTCTACTTCTGGGTACCACACCTTTTTCCTGGCTAAAGCTGTCATTCTATTCCGACCAAAATGGCTATTGTGCAGTATTTTAAGCACTATTCGTTGGAATTTTTTGGGAAGTACTATCCGGTTGCCCCACACTAAGCAGCCATTATATTTCTGTAGTTCGAGCTTCCGTTTCTCAAACGGTTTCATGTTCGGATCTTTGACCCTTTCAGGCCATCCGTCCGTTACATACTTATATACCTTTCGCAGTACCTCATCTTCTTGCGTTGCCTCTGCTATGTGTTTCTCATCCAGGGTTATCTCTTCCCAAATTTCACTAGCCATGCGCTTTTCCTTCACTTCATTAATCACCATTTGAGCGCTTGGTAATTCTCTCGGATCTGGAAGCCTCGATAATCCGTCCGCATTCCCAAAATCGGACGTTTTCCTGTACTCAATATCAAATGAGTACATCATTAGCCTCAAGCTCCAACGATGCAGTCTTTTTGCGGCTATTGTGGGTATACCATTTTTAGGCCCAAAAATTCTCACTAATGGTTGGTGATCGGTCAATAGCGTAAATTTTCGGCCATATAGGAACTGGTTAAACTTTTCCACACCGTATACAATGCCCAACGCTTCTTTTTCTATTTGAGCGTAGTTCTTTTCTTCCTTTGTCAGCGTTCGAGACGCATATGCTATCACTTTCTCTCTTCCATCGGGCATCTTATGATACACTACTGCTCCTAGTCCATATTCGGACGCGTCAGTTGCTAGCACTACTGGTATCTCGGGGTCATAGTGCGTAAGTACATCGGCCTCCGTAAGCCTTTTTTTGATCTGGTCAAAGGCCCCTATTTGGGGTCTGTTCCAATGCCACTTAACTCCCTTTTTCCTTAATTCATTGAGTGGCGCCGCAATTGTAGAGAGGTTGGGAATGAATTTCCCATAGTATTGTACCATCCCCACAAATGACTCAACCTCTTTGAGGTTTTTTGGTTCAGGCATATTCACCATTGCCTGTATTTTCTTAGGAGATGGCTTTATCCCTTGAGCATTTATCACGTGCCCCAAAAATTCCATCTCTTCTTTCAAAAACTCACACTTTTCACGCTTCAGCCGGAATCCTGCCTCTCTAAGGCGTTTCAAAACCTGCTGTAAACGTTGCAAATGTGTGGCATCATTTGGTGCTGTCACCGTGATATCATCCAAATATATGATCACTCCTTCAATACCAGCTAGTGTGGTTTCCATTATTCTTTGGAAAATCGCCGGTATGGAGGCGATCCCGAATGGAACTCTGTTATATTCGAACATCCCTTTGTGGGTGTTTATAGTTGTATACTTCTTAGATTCGGGCTCTAGTTCTACTTGCATGTATGCATCCGAGAGATCCATCTTAGAAAACTTCTGACCTCCGTTCAACATATGGAACAGATCATCAGGCTTAGGTAAAGGATATTGGTTAATGTCCAGTTGTGGGTTGACTGTTACTTTATAGTCTCCACAAAGCCTCACTTTCCCGCCTGGTTTAAGTACCACCACTAATGGCGTGGCCCATTCAGAATGTTCGACCCTCGTCAAGGTGCCATTTCGCACCATTTCCTGGAGTTTTTCCTCCACTTTCGGTCGTAATGCTATCGGGACTGGCCGTGCTCGGCAAAACTTTGGGGTCTCTAAACCTGTTTTCATCTTTAAAGAATCCTTTGCCGTTGTACATTTTCCAAGCCCCTTCTCAAATAGGGCTTTGTTTTCTTCTAATATCTGCAATAGCTTTGTGCGCAACTCGCTTTGAGTGTAGCTACTATTCTGCATGGTACTTTGTGCTACATTTCGGACATGTGGTCCGCAGTTGATTTTTAGCCTTTTTATCATATCTCGTCCACACAATGGATGTGCCGATGAGGGCAGTACATATGCATCCATCGTTTCATTATTGCCGTCAAATGCCACCTCTACTTTGCATTTTCCTTTAAAGCTGATGGGGCTATTATTATAAGCTGTGGCCTCTAATCTTGTCGGGATCATTTTTGACTTACCTATTTTCTGCCAAGTTTTGTCATCTATAATAGAAATAGCTGCACCTGTATCCAGCTCAAAGTTTATTTCACTTCCGTTTATTACTACAGGAAGCATTATGGCTGGCTCGACAGTTGCACGCTGGCTTGAATTAACGCGGCTAATATTCTCGATGGTTATTCCATCGTCTCGACATTTTTGCATTTTGACTCGCGTTACGCGGTCTACGGTCACTGCTCTGCGTGACACCTTTTCCTGACGATTCCGACGCTCGCTTACCTGTGTTATGTTGTTCACCGTCAAACTGGTACTATCTTCTTCGGAATCGTCGGGCTCCGCACACCAATGTTTCTGGCGGGAGACTTTGGTCGGGAATTTCTTCATCCGACATGCTCTGGGCAGATGTCCTGGTCGAGAACATATCGTGCAAAACGCTTTACTCTTGAAGAAACATTGGCTTGAAATGTGTCCTCGACCCGCACATACCCGGCATTGCGGCTCTTTGCGGAGAGCCTCGGATCGCTTGCTTGCACATAAAACTCTATTTGGAGCCGCTCTAGCGCGTTCTCCCGCATACGATCCGTTCTCTCCGACCGTGCTCGAGAGGGAAACTTACCGTTCCTAGCTTCCACTGTCGCTACACCAACCTCCGCCGATCCTTGCTTTAAGTGTGGAGCGTTTTTGCCCACACGCTCGAAAGCTTCTGCACCCTCAAGTGCCTCCTTAGAAGTCATTTCTTCCCTCTCGAGCAGTCGCTTCCGTGTTTCCACAGAGCTTAGGCCGCCTATGAAGACCATCGTGACAAAGGTGTCACGGAAATCTCTCACCCTTTCAAATCCGCATTCATTTGCGGACTTCTGCAGTTCGGCATAGAAGTCCTGCAGTGTCTGTCCAGGCTTTTGCGCCCTGGACATTAGGCCAAATCGTTCGGCCATCAACAACTTTTTTGGTTGGAAGTGCTTCTCAAGCACCTCCTTCAGGTCGGCCAACGGAGTTTGCTCTGGCTCCCTGCCTTGTAGAAGGGACTCCAAGAGCTTATAGTTCGAGGCGCCGATCTCTTGGAGGAAGATCAGCCTCTTCTCGAACTCATCCGTGACCTTCCTTAATACCAGAAAATTCTGAAAAAGCCTCCATTAAGTCTTCCAGGAGGTTCCGGGCACATACGGGCCCGGGGTGCGGCCGCGATACGGCTCTATGGCCGTAGCGGGATCCTGCACCCCTCCTGGACAACTGGTGGTGGCCGCGACCACGTTACCTTCCTTAGTTTCCATCGTTTGCGTTGCCATTCTTCTTCACTCCTCGGCGGTGGTCGATGTCTTCTCCTCGTACTCCTTGAGTGCGGCTCGTTGGATTCTTCGGTCTCCTTCGCTTGCTGGAGTTCTTCGTCCCTGATCACCAGTTGCGATGTTGGGACACCAGTGGGGTGAGAATACTTTATTCACACCAGCAGCCGTCTATTTATTATGTCTTCAATCATTATCTTCTTCTTATCGCTCTTCTTCTTATCCTCCCGGTCGTCCATCGTCCTGTTAACGCTAACTACCCTAAACGACGCTGGTGAGCGGTCTGTCCCCTAACACGAATAGCTTCGTTTCGGATGCGATCCATGCGCGTGACTACAGCCGTCGAGCGCAGCATCTTCTTCTTCATGACGCTGAGGCGCGTTTCAACTTCCCTGGTCGAGGCCAACTCACAGTGCCGTACATTGCTACAGGCCGGACGACGGTTCTATATATTTTTGACTTCAAGCGCTCTGGTATCTTCCTATCGCAGAGCACGCCAGTCAACAAGCGCCACTTGGATCAAGCTGCACTCACGCGTGAGTTAACTTCAATCATCAGATTGCCATCAGATGCTACTGCTGATCCCAAGTACTTAGAAACCGAAGTGCGTGGGAGCTCGATGCCGTTAACCTTGATGGACCTGGACTCATTAACGTCCGTCGTTAGATACTCGGTCTTCTTCACGTTCAATCTGAGTCCAAACCGCTCCAAGCGATCACACCAAGCTTGCACCTCTCGCTCGAGTTCACCTTTATCTCCGCTAGCGAGCACGTCATCGGCATAAAGCAATGTCCATGGGACGGGCTTCTGAAGATCTCGTGTAATGGCGTCCACCACGACAGCAAAAAGGAGCGGGGAAAGCGCAGAACCCTGGTGTACTCCGCCAGAGATGTGGAACTCCATCGAGGTTCCGGCTGCAGCTTTAACTCGACTCTTTGTGCAAGAGTAGAGAATTCGCACCCACTCTATGAGCTCTTCAGGAACTCCATGATGTCGCAAGGCGTACCATATCACTTCACGCGGTACGCGGTCAAAGGCCTTCTCCAAGTTGAGGAAGGCGATATGCACTGGCTTCTGTTTCTCGCAGTGCTTCTCTATCAGGAGGCGGGCAGCGTGAATGGCATCAACGGTGCCACAGCCATCCACGAAGCCGCACTGATAGCTGGAAAGCTGGACGATGTCCCGAATTCGTCCGTCGACAATTCGCCCAAAGATCTTCATGCTGTGCGAAAGCAAGCGAATCGGACCGTAACTGGAGCAGTCAGCAGGACCGCCCCTCCTTCTTCTTCCAAATCGGAATCGTCGTACTTTGGCTCCAACGGTCAGGTACTTTCTTCTCTGCTACAACCTGATTAAAGAACTTCGCCAACCACTCAGCCGGGTACCAAAACTTTGACTTCCACAGGTCAGCCGCCACGTCGTCGGGCCCAGTCGCTTTGCCTGGCCTCATCTTCCTCAGAGCCGCTTCTGTCTCCTACACGGTGATCTTCTGGACGGGACCGTGGGTTGGAGCCGTTGAGGGGATGGCTGGATGAGGAAATTCTACCGTAGAGATTTCCTCAAAGTAATCGCGCCATCGCTTCAATGCTTTCTTGGCGTCCGTAAAAAGACGGCCATTCTCATCATTGATGCCGAAAAACTTTTCAATGTGCTCGGTCTTCCGATGGCGATTCTTAGCAAGCCGATACAGATACCGCTCGTCATCGCGTGACTCGAGCTTCTCGTTGACATCTCCATAATGAGTGGCTTTTGCAACAGCCACGACCTTCTTTGCAGCTTTCCTCCCTTCTTGGTACTTCCGCCAGTTATCGGCTGTAGCTGTTGCATATAGCTGTTGAGAGCCGCAATTTCTTCAGCCAGCTCTCTTGATACTTTGCGCTGCTCATCCCCACTCAATACGATTGCTGCGATGCAGAGTATATTTTTCCCCAAGGATCTCTCCATATTTTGGGGATGCAGGGGAAACCTGTGAACTGTAATGTTATCGCTGGTTGGTTTCTTATACTATTTTACCACCCACTCCCTATAAGTGGATTCGCACGCTGGAGAATGGAAACAAATCTGTCTAGGACTCGTCGCGGAACGGAAAGAGAAAAAGCAGGAAAAGACGGAAACAGATCGACCGAGGAAAAAACGTAAGCAGGATGGAAACAAATCTGCCTGGGGATAATATGGGGCAATAAGTTGCCCGCATGTTACAGCACAGGGTTTCCTCCTGAGTTAAACAGACAAAACATCAGTCTTCCATGCAAAACTAGTGGTGGAAAGGGAGCCGTTGTAGCACTTGGTTTTTAATTTTGGCCATGAAGGCGAGAGCAAGTGTAGATTCTAGTCGTTGATACATTGTCAACCCTATACAATGGCGGCCTGACCATCTGAACATACTCCAACAAACAAACAGCTACCTATGTTTTGCAGGAGTCAATTCATTTAGGAAATATTTACTTCTATTCAAGAGACAAAATAAAAAATAAAACAAAAATCTACGTAAGATCTAGCACATCCTATAGACGCACTTAGCTTCAGCTCTAGCATCCATCATCTTCCAAGAATTTTTGAGGACGCAGCCGATCATTTCCGGCTTCCTTGCTTTTACCAAGGTTCTTTTCATCGATTTCTGTGAAATCTGTTTACAGGAGCAGGCACATCGCCCAAAGATCGAGCAGATAACAAAATCCAAGGATTAAGATCGAGCGGAATGGGCAAGCAATTATGCTATGCTTCCAGAAATGCTGAAGCTTACCATTAGTTTCAAGCCGTACCAGTGTCTTCTTGCTTGGACTTCAATGTACCATCCAACGTGATTGGGCTATATCGCGGATCACCGCGATTTGTGATACCTATTTTGTGCCTGTTCTTTAATCATTGCCATTAGTAACTGTAGTCATGAGGTCGATTGTTGTTGTATTAGGGTTTATCTCTAGTTTATCTCTAGATTCCTTCGGCGCGAATGTTGTGAAACCGCTGCATGCGCTCGCATAAAAGCCGAGAATGCAGCGGTGTGTTTTGCTTTTTCGCCCCAGATCTTCCTATATTCTACTGCGATAAACGTGCGTGGCAACTGTTGAAGTCGAACCACTCGAAGGCTCTTTATGGTGCATCGCGACCACTCGAGCAAGGACGCCTAAAGGAAGGTACGAACTATATTTCTAACTAGTCGAAACTTCTACGGCGCCGGCGCAAGTGGATTCGCCTGACATTTCTACAATACGCTTCTTTGAGATTTTTCATAATTCTTACTTTGCTTTTACATTTTAATGGCTACAGCATTGAAATCTCATAAGGCGTTGTTAACGCGATACTGCAATAACTTGGACCGTCTCCTTGAGAACAACAAAAGCGCTGCGAATACGGATGCGCATTCACTAGCTGATAAGTACACATCGACGCAAATCCAGTCGCTTGCGCTACAACTCCAGTCAACCTCTCAACTTGTTAAAGAAGCGCTTAATTCTTTTACCGAAGCGGTTGATTCAGTAATAGAGTCTCTGACTAAGGAGCAAGAGACACAAGTGGATGAGTACATAGACAGAGCGCACACACTTTTAGAAGGCGCGCAGATTCTCGCAATCCAAATGGAAGGTAACCGTATGAGCGCTCGCGATCATGCGCAAATGTCATCGAGCGCTGATGCGCCGCGCGTCCAAAACATCCCAAGCGCTGAAGTAGGGGTCGCACAAATAAATCTGCAACCGATACCAATCCCTACATTTAGCGGAAAAATATGGGAGTTTTCAAATTTTTGGACATTATTTGAAGCAAATGTGCATAAACAGCCTCTCACTAACTTGCAGAAATTCAATTATTTGATATCTGCGCTGCAAGGGGAGGCTCGAGAAACTGTGCGAAGGTATCCCATCACAGAGGATAACTATGACCATGCAGTTGCTCTGTTGCTTAGCAAATACGGAGACCGGTCCAAATTTATCGCATGTCTACAATCTCGACTAGAAAGCGCTAAAGCTGAGAATACCACAATTCCAGCTCAACGCCGCCTACTAGAGTCGATCATCCCAGTAACAACACAGCTTGAGAAAAGAGGCGTTTCACTTGATGGATCATTCTGTGTCCAAAAGGTCCTTGCGAAGTTCTCGCCTGAAATTCAGCGGAAAGTTCTTGCGCTACAGCTGAGTTCCTCGTCGGGAGAAAGCACTTGGACAATGCAGAACACCTTATCAGAACTAGACAAAATAATAATAATGGAGGAATAAATAAATGAATTAGTAAGCACTAATTCTAGCCCGACTGTGCGCTCGAATCCGAAAGAAAAGCGGTTTGGTGCTAAACCATGGGATGGTAACTGTATGTTTTGTGGGAGTGGCAACCACAAATCAGCAGCATGCACCAAGTGCGTCACATGCGAAGACAGACGGATGATTTTTCGCGAACAGAACAGGTGTTTAAATTGCGCAGCACCGGGACACTGGGTAAAGGACTGTCCTAGAAATGGGTGCAAATTGTGCAATAATAAAAAACACCATTACACTCTCTGTTCACAGCGGGGCTGTCAAGTGAACTCGCAGGCGCGTGCGCCCATGAGGAAAGAGCAACGGTTGCCAGCGTCAAAGACGACAACCGCGCAGACAAACGCCCCCGTATCTGTAAAGAGATCAGCACAAGTACAAAAGCACGCGCGGGCTCATTTGACCGAAGTGGCATGCGCAGAGGGAACAACAGTGCCATGCGACCATACCGATAGTTCGGGAGTAGTTCTCTCCGCTATAAAGAATGCGTCTATTCCATATGAACGAAATGGCGAGACTGAAGCTATGCATAACAACGTTGTTCTTTTGACAGGGGTTGCGCGAGTGCGGGCGCCAGTGGACAACTTATGGAAAGATGTAGAAGTCTTGCTTGATACGGGCGCCGATCAGTCATTTATCAGTCATAGTCTGGTAAAAGAACTCGGATTAGCATGTACAGCGCAAATGCCACTCGCTATGTACACCTTTGGTACAGAAACGCCACGACGGACAACATGTGGAATAACCATGTTAGACCTGTGGGACCAAGATGGTGTAAAACATGAGTTGCAACTGTACACTGCGCCTATACTCACCGCAAAAGGGAAGACTGTGCAACTTAGCGAGGCAGATGTTGCTTATATTGTACAACACAGAATTCGCCTGTCAAGAGCGAACTGCGATGGCGCTTCGAAACCCCAAATTCTTCTCGGATGTGACCAGCTATGGAACTTACTGGATGTTCCATTACAGCGCTATACGTTACCGTCCGGGTTGCAACTTATTCCTTCGAAGTTGGGATACTTGATTTCAGGACGACAAAAAGTGTTGTCAAACCAAGTCCCCCAAACGGAACATGTTGATCCGTCTGCGCGAGCTACAGTACACTCTATCGTGAACTTCGATGAGGATTTAGAGAGATGGGAAAAGTACTTTGCCATCGACTCCGCGGGAGTATACGAATTTACAGGACCAAAGAATGCAGAAAAGGATGCTGTCAATGCTGAAGTCGCAAAATTTTTTGAAGAAGCCATCGAAAAACGAAGTGATGGCTATTATATTCGTCTCCCGTATAAGCAGAATCACCCACCTCTACCATCTAATAAGGCTATCGCGCAGAGACGCCTACGGGCAGTATTGGCTATGCTTCAGAAAACTCCAGCGCTGCTCCGCGACTACGACAAGACATTTCGGGCACAACAGGAAATAGGAATCATAGAAGAGGTTGAGGATTCCTCACTCAATGAAGGCGCTGTGTTGCACTACATACCGCACCAACCGGTAACGCCGCACAAAGACACTACTAAATTGCGAATAGTCTTTGATGCGTCGGCGCACTTCAGAGGTAGTCCATCGTTAAATGATGTGCTTCATCAGGGTCCTCTTATTCTACCTGACCTTTACGCCATTCTGCTGCGCTTTCGCATGCCCAAACTTGTTGTCACCTCAGATGTAGAAAAAGCTTTCTTGCAGGTCCGCCTGCATGAAAACGATAGGGATGCCACGCGCTTTTTATGGGTGCGCGACATCGACAAACCGCCTGATGAGGACAATATGGTGACATTCAGATTTACGAGAGTAACATTCGGTCTGAATGTGTCACCATACCTGCTTAGTGGAACTATCCATCATCACCTGCGTAATGCAGTGAAAGACATCGACCTGGCAAACGAGATTCGAGAGAATTTGTATGTGGACAACCTTATTCTCTCCGCGCAATCTTCGAGTGAAGCATTGCGAAAATCTTTGCAAGCGCGTAAAATTTTTTGTGAAATGAGTATGAACTTAAGAGAGTTCGTATCTAATGATAAAGCGTTGTGCAAAAATCTACCGGATGACGCATGCGCTAAATCTTCGGAGCAGAAGGTTCTTGGTATCCGGTGGAATGCAACAACAGATTGCTTAAGCATCAGTTGTTCACTGCTAGCATCGAATACCGTCACAAAGCGCCTAGTAGCACGTGAGATCGCTTCCACATATGATCCACTAGGATGGCTTGTACCTCTGCTGATTACAGCGAAAAAATTTCAGCAGGATCTATGGAGGCAAAAGTTTCAGTGGGATACGCCATTGCCTCCAGATGTCAGCCGACGATGGACCGAACTCGTTGAAAACATAAGTGGTTTCCACAAATCCATCCCGAGGCGCTGCTGCACCTGCTCCAACGCGCAAAATTTAGCAGTTTTTGCTGACGCAAGTGAGATTGCACTTTCAGCATGCGCATACATATTCGACGAAGACTCTTCTTCACTGCTTATGGCAAAGAGCAAATTGCCATCGATAAAAACGAAGACAACAATGCCAAAGCTGGAAATGAACGCGTTGACTTTGGCTACGCGCCTTGCGCTGTCCGTTTCACAAGCGCTTAAATCAACAGTTCCTGGATACCCATGGACGATCTACATCTTCTCTGACTCCCAGATTGTACTTAGTTGGCTTGCCTCAACGCGCAAAACAAATCTGGGAGTCCTAGTAGAAAATAGACTACGTGAAATACGCAGAATCGTTCATCAGTTGAACGACGAGTCTGTGACGGTAATCTTCGGATATGTGACTACATCTGAAAATCCAGCAGACTCAGGGACGCGAGGGCTCACCAAAGCGCAACTGATTAATCACGCTTGGTGGACTGGTCCAAAATTCTTGGTCACTCCTCGGGAACAGTGGGTCACTCCATTTTATCAGCTCACAACTACTGATGAGCAACCCGATCTCGAGCAATCTTCCTTTGTCAATATGATGCATGGAGAAAAGGCGCAGACCTCCGAGTTACTCGACTGGACCCGATTCAGCTCGATATCGAAAGCGAAACGGATTGTCGCGCTCGTACTTCGTTTTCTTAAAAGGATCATGCGCCACTTGGATAAAGATCGTATGGAAGCTATCTTTTCGAGGGCGCCAGAATTCAGGAAAATATCAAGTGACCAAGGCATACTTAAAGGAGACGAAATCCAGGCCGCACGATTTGCCATAATTCGCAACCATCAACTCCTGAATATGACGAAAGAATATCGAAAATCGATGGAAAATACTTTACGCCTTTACCTAGACAATCATCACATCTGGCGCTCGAAAGGACGCTTGGGACTTTCCACACTCAATGATGACGCTAAAAACCCCATCTTCATAGCGCCCAATACGGGACTCGCGCGGCTTATTATCGAAGAGGCTCATGGAGACTACCACAGAGGAATCGAACACACAATAGCTAAGGTACGCGAACAATACTGGATACCGAAGTTGCGCCAACGAGTCCGAACAGTAGCAAAATGGTGTACCAAGTGCCGCAGGTTCAACGCCCTGCCATACCGATACCCAGATATGGCGGACTTACCTCAACAGCGCGTTTTGCGATGCAGACCATTCCAGCACACTGGATTGGATTTCTTTGACCTTCCTCCTTACACGGAAAACGAAGAAGAGAAAAAATTATACGGGTGTATATTCACATGCGCGGTTACTCGTTTGGTGCACCTTGAAGTTGTGCGCAGTATGGCCACGGAACATTTCTTGAATGCGCTACGACGATTCATAGCACGACGAGGACTACCGGAATCAATTACCTGTGACAACGCTCCCACCTTTCTCCTTAGTGCGAGTATTCTCGGAAACTCAAATAATGGGATGCAAATGGATATTCTTCGATGCGCCGCCGACAGGGAAATTCGTTGGAATCATATCACTCCCTACGCCCCTTGGCAAGGAGGATTTTATGAACGTTTGATTCAAACAATTAAGCATGCTCTCTACAAGGCTTTGCGCGGTGCGCGACAGCTCGCCTTTGACGACATACACACCTGTATCGTCGAAGTAGAAGCTTGCTTAAATTCAAGGCCTCTTACCTACCAAGGATCAACACAGGAGGATATGACTTCTATACGACCTATCGACTTTCTACAGAAGGATATGACGTTAACGTTAACTCTCCCTTCCATAGACCACGACAGGGATGATCCAGACTACGCTCCTTCTGAGGAACTATCCACCCTGCAACATCGCCAACAGGTGATAGAGGCGCTGCAGTCTTCGTACCAGGAAGTTGAACAGTTTTGGAATGTATGGCAACAGCAGTATCTAACCTCTCTGCGCGAAAAACAGCGAAGGCTCACATCAAATCACCGACTTGGAAGTAGCTTACCAGCTATTGGCGATGTTGTTCTCGTAAGTGATCCTATACTCCCACGAAACGAGTGGAAAATGGCAAGGATAACGGAAGTGCGACATGGCGCGGATGGTGGCATTCGTGAAGCAGAACTTATTACTGCAACTCGAAGAAAGATACGCCGCCCAGTGAATCTCCTCATCCCCCTAGAAATTCAAGACAAACTCAATTTTGGCTCAACTTCTCCAGAGACTTCTACCGAATCAACTGAGGAAGCGCCAGAAACCCGCGAAAACAGATACAACTTACGCCCTAGACAGCGAGTACGGTACGCTCAAAATGTCGCTGTTTCTATTCAACATCCGGCGCCGGGAGCTATTCTACCGCGGCTCCCCTTCTATATCATGCTGTTATCAGTTTTCCAAATGGTTACTGGAAGTGCGATGCGCATGAGCTGCACCGAAAATGGAGTGCTCATTCACGCCAAGGATCCTCAGCAATTCGAAATTTGCGCCGAACATATGTGCAAAATCCAGTACTATGTCAGCGATCCTCACCTTGTACGATTTCCACCGGAAATCACACTTCATGACTATAACATCATCTTGAAGTGGCAGGCTAGTGGACAGCTAGCTACAATGGAAACTACCTGCAAAAACGTAGATTTCTGCTCTAATATAGAGTGCTGGATTTGCTCCTCCGTTCTACTCAATCCAGAATGTTGGCCAATTGGAGCCATCATAACAGTCGCGCTAATCCTGTATGGCTTAGTTGCCATACTTTATTTGCTTCTCTATGTCCCAATTGCGATTGGAAAGCCCATTCGCATCATCATCACGGGATTGTGGTTGTTCGTCTGCTTATCCCTCCAGTTCATAGGATGCGCACTCAGGCACTTCTTCAGAAGATTTCGAAGAAAACCGAAATCACCAGCAAGCGCGCGTCTCGCTACTGCACTAGCAATAGCTGTTATAGTTTTGTGTCAGCAAAACTTGAGCGCAAGCGCGTGCCAGCACGTGAACATCCTTGAGCATCACTACACCGTTTGTCAAGGGAGCGGCGATCAAGAACGATGTACAATCGCTATTTCTGAGACTATGAAAATAAACACCTTTCAGCAAGAAGCCTGTCTTCGACTTGTGCGCAATGCCACACTCGTAGCAAACGTCAAAATTCGATGGCGCGGGCTGCATCTGCGTTGCGAACAAGAGACTATGTATTTTACGCGATCAGTTAGTCTTGAAGTGATCAGCAGCAAGCGCTGTCCACATATGGGGTCATGCTCTGGCTCGAAATGCGCGGCGATCAATGCTTCCAGCTTGATACCAGAACTTGAAAAGGGAAACACCTACCCAGGTCGCACGGGATGTTTTGAGTCCTGTGGAGGACCAGGTTGCGACTGTTTCTACCTTAGTTCAGGCTGCCTCTTCTTTCGCATTTTTGCGACTCCGCGAAATGAGAGGGTTTACAGAATTTTCCAATGTATTCGCTGGACGGAGCAATCGAAGCTAGAGGTGGTGGTGGAAGACGTGAGAACGAATTCTGGGAAGCGAGAGTTTGTTGTGAACTCCATACCAAATATTCCGATCAATCTACCATTTCTTAAGGTTACCACTACGTCGCTAACGTTGCCTCCAACACCAGCGCTGTCAAGAAAATTCATTACAGACGGCTCCGACACGTCACTATGGAGTGATAGTGTACTCCCCAATTTGCGCTGCGAGTCTTGGCAAGACGCTCAAGCTCTGAACTGTACGTTCTTTGAGAACTGCAAGTGCGCAAGCGCAGAATCTGCTGTTGTTTGTGACTGTCCGTCGTCAAGTATCGACAAGGAGTTCGATCGAATTCCATTCAAGCTCCCCATAAAAACAGCCTCATGGGAACTTATACGACATCGCAACGCTGATGTGATTGCAAAGATCCCTCACATGGTATCTTCCGAGATTATCATCAATTTTAACTATACCTTTGATACCGCAATTATGCAGGTTCAAAACCAGACATGCACTGTCCATAACTCTGCACTTCATGGCTGTTACCACTGCGCAAAAGGCGCGGAGGCAGCAATTCAGTGTTACTCCGCTCAGGAAACAGTAGGAGAGGTGCTTTGCGCTGAAAACGCTTTCGTCGTCCCATGCGCACCCAATGGACCAGAATCTACACTACGCTTTCAACTTACCTCGGCTCGACAGCTTCTGAATTGCACGGTTACTTGCGGAACAATTGTGAATAATTTCTCGCTTAGTGGCGTTCTAAAATACGTCAATGTTCTTAGCCAACCAATTTTGGCAAGACTCGATGGAAGCCGCAACGAATATCATCAGTTTCAGTGGCCAGACTTTGGACATATCGTTGATGTCATCTTAACGTGGTACAAGACCCTATTTATAGCACTGCTGGCAGTCGCGGTCGCTCTACTGATGTCCTATATTTGCTTGAATACCATCGGAATGCGCCTTCTTTCCTTCATTCTGCGCTCGGCGTGCGCAATCAGCTGTTTGCCACTGCGCATGCTCTTTCTCATAGTGCGAGCCATTTGGAATCGATGCGCGCATCGACGGCCATCGGTCAAGAAAAGTGCCTAGCTATCGATCGATTGGGCCTTGGCAAGTTGCGCTGCACAGATCTCGACTCCGATTCGGCGCCAACAGGAAACAATTATTTTGCCTCCGATAGCTCTACGGCAAAACCTATGTTTTGAATTTCTGTACAATAACCGCGGCGAAGGCTTTATCTCGGCAGCTATGATACGATAATGGGGCACACACCCCTGCAGCGGTACAAATGTCGAAATATGATAGATCGATAGGCAAAGCTATGATTCGATAATGAGGACCCACGCCCTCGAAACGATACCAATGTAACTACAGTACCAAAGGATAGATAGGCATTACAGCGTTATGTTATAATGATACCATATCATGCGAATGACAATAGCATGGGAGTAACCATCTGCCCGAGGCAGAATAAATACTGTATGAAGCATGATACATGTAACATCGCCATAGGAACAAGTGAGAAGGCGAGTAAGCTGAGCTGTCGTAGACCATCAAAAATATATACAGGAAAACGCCACACCACTGTACGGGAGAATATAGAACGTACTGAAGAACACCCTAGCGAATGATGTCTGGGTCAAAAGTTATACAACACAACTATCAAGCAATAGAGGCGTGGGTTCTATATAAGCCAGGAACGCTTTCTGGGTCTTCCACCTTCCCACCCTCATGACGTTCTCCGGTGCTATCCCTGCCCGGATGGCTGCAGTAGCGGCACCTCCTCGAAAAGAGTGAGTGGTTAGATGCTGATTCCCAAGACCCGCCTGCTGTAATATGTGCTTGACTTTTCTGGCAACGACGTCCCTGCTTGGGGGCCATCCCGAAACGGAACTGAAAATAAATTCTCCTCTCGAGCGAGAAATGTGCAGACGACTAAACTGTTCCCACAACAGAAGCTGTCTCCCATGTAGATGGAAGGCAATTTGCGACCCAGCACCCTGCTGATCTACCTTGGACCTATTTACGCGCAACCACCAGAGGGAACCCCCTTTGAAAATGACATCCTCGAACCGGAGATTGCACAACTCGCTTACCCTTAGAAAAGCAACGTACATGAGGAGAATCATTGTGGCTTCCGTAAGGGCAGGGACTGTGTGAGCCTGGAGTGCCCAGCTAATAACCTTGTCTATGTCCTGGGGTGTTGCTTTAGACCTATGAACCACCGGTGGACGATTCCTAGCCGCTCCCTTGATTAAGGCTCTCTGAATCTCCTGCTCCTCCGAGGGAAGAGGTCCAAAAAAATGAGTTAAGGCTGCGGTCTGATATCCCAGTGACTTAACTCTACCCTGATGGATGAGCGATGCTAAATATAAATTCCTCAACTTGTGCAAAGCAGACACAGGCACATTCCATTTCTGAATAAAGGAAAAGAAATCGTCACGGACCCGATTGTACAGAGAGAGAGTTGCTTTAGAAATGGCGGATTCAAAACAGGATAAGATTGTGTTTGTAACTGCCATAGGTAAACCAGCTCTCGTTGCTATTGTCGCCGTTTCTCTCGCTGCCAATCTTTTAGGATCCGTAAAGATATCTGAAACACTGCTGGTTTAGGCCCGCTAAAATTAAAAAGCTGTGCCATTTGGAGTGTGATCCTGTCTAGGGGGTGGGTGGGAGGGTCTCGGCTGCCGAAATAGCCGGAATGGGGCTGACCCCACCCAAGCGGCCCCGCCTACTCGCGCCGCCGTGCCAAACAGCTAAGGCGGCGCAGAGGGTGATGAAATTCAAAACTCCACTTTTGCCTCCGATAGCTCTACGGCAAAACCTATGTTTTGAATTTCTGTACAATAACGGAAAGATAAAGCGCGAGGGCTAACAGATCAAGAGACAGAAAGCGAAATCGAACTTCAAACGCTCAGCGTCAAATGTGTAAGACGGTGACTTCCCTTTCAAAACTGGGCTACCTGCTGGAAAAATAATTAATTCTTTTATCTGGTGAATCCATTCTGAACCTTCCCGCAACTCTGCAAAAAACATATGCGTAGGCCAGATAGGAAAACCCAGGATCCCTTTACTATGATTCTGTTTAGCCCAGATAAGGGTTCTGGCAATCAGCGATGGAGGGGGTACCCACCATGCGAACTCGGTCCTCCACCACGGAATAGCTTCTGGAGCGAATGCGTTTTGCGCCACTGCGCTGGTGTCAAAGGACCTGGAGATGAATTTTTTGCATTTGGCACTCATACTGCTTGCGAACATATCTATGGAACAGGAACCCCATAAATTCTGTAGGTGGACAAAAATCTCATCTCGCACGCACCAATCGTCTAAGTCTAGGAGCCTAGATGCTTCATCTGCCTCGCCGTTAAATTCTCTAGCCACCCAAACAAACTCAATCCTAATGGAGAGATTTTTGCAGAAATTCCAGATATCTTGAGCGATCCTCTGCAGGTTCGCTTTTGTGCTTCCCTTGACCAGAATGGAGACTGCAGCTTGATTGTCGGAATGCCATACCACTTCTTCTCCGAAAAGATGGTTACTAAAGGCCCTTAGTCCAAGCAAAATCGCAGTCAACTCTCGTAGCGTACTAGACTCCCCTAGAAGTTCGGGTGCAAGGTTCCCTGACCAAGAAATTTTTCGGTTAGCATCGACGTATAATATAGCTCCTGCTCCGAATTCTGAAGCGTCCGAAAACCCCACGAGTGCGTGCGACAATCGGAAGGGATCGAAAACCGTGATACCTTGAAAACGTGAACTCCACTCTAACCAACCTGCAATTTCTGCTCTCTCTCCTGGTGAAAGGGCCCATCTGAAGGAAAGTGCGGTTTCTTTCCTTTCTCTCTCTGCTATCGACCCCACCACCGCCTTCCACTGTCTTCGGAGCTCTGAAGGGATAACAAGATGCATAGAGGCTATCGTGCCTTGCCATTTGAGCCTCTCTAACAGGGATGGGCCTCTTTTGGAAAGCAGGTACCTAGCTAGATGCTGAGCTCTTTCTCCTCTTTCTCTGGTAATGTTTACTAGAAACTTCTTCAGATCTATTTCATGGCCCAACCATCTTATCTGTTGAACCGGATTCCATACGCACTTTTCATCGGCTGTGAAGAAGCCGGCATTAAACAGATCTTCTCTAATCGACTGTATCGATTCTTCACACCGGCGTGCGGAATTCGCCCAGATCAACCCATCATCTAGGTACAGTGCCATGTGTAAGCCCTTGGCTCTCCATCTCCCCAGCAGCGGCTTTAAAACTTTGGTGAAAACCATGGGAGCAGAAGATAACCCAAAAGGTAATACGAGGAATTTGTACAGCTGCCCCCGCCAATTGAACCCAAGAAAATTAGTAGAAGAAGGATCCATCTTGACATGGTGATAACCAGACCTTAAGTCGAATGAAGCCATGAAGCCGTTTCTAGGTAACAAATGTAGCACCTTGGACAAGTCTTCAAACTTGACTCGAAATTTCTCCACCGAATCATTCAGATGAGAAAGATCCAAAATGAGCCTCAACTTCTTACCCACTGCAACTGAAAGAGGATTAATTCTTAACGAAGCTGAGTCCCGCGTACTAACTTTCTGTATAGCACCACTGTTTTCCAATTTGAGAATTTCGCCATCGACGAAGCTACTGTATTGTTGTGTTGAGGATGAGTTGCGACTTGCGCAAAACATGTTTGGCTGTGTTATGAAGTGAATACGGTACCCAGTCAACAACACCCTCCTAACGAAAGCAGACATTTCCAAAGAGGCCCAGAAATCCCATCTCTCGTGAATTCGACCCGCTTCAAACGACTGTAACCGACCTTCACTGCTTTGCTGGAGCGTGGCAGTCCTGGGCGAAATGCCCGAAGCGGCCGCAGTTATAACACATGTCTCGCGGTCTCCCCGCCTGAGGCTGGAACTGAGAGTACGGGCGAACGCTGGCCTGGCGTCCTTGAAAGAAGGCCGAGCCAGCTTGAGAAGCACGTGCCCACGGCGCTCCTCCAAAGCGAAAGGGCTGTTTGTTAACGAACGAGTTGTTGAAGCGAGACTCTGAATCAAATTATAAACTCTTTCAAAGTTCTTAAAACGACTGCCTTTAGCAAACTTGACTCCGGATAAATGACAAAACTCACTCCATGCGATTGCTCTTCCGCTTGGAGGTTTCTTTACCTCGCTCTTTTTCTTCTCACGAAGAAAGGCGGCCAAAATCGGATTGGAAGTCTGAAGAGTTTCCGCCCTGGTATGCTGATCATAAAACTCGAATACATCGGGGTCTTTGTCAGCCACGACCAAAAGCTCGTTCCTCTGACTGAGCATGGTGAGAGCTTTCGCGAGAACCTGCTTGACGTCGCAGTCATCAGCCAAAGATTCCACGACGGGAGACAATACAGAGAGAATGCTGCTGTTAAAATCGAATTGGCGGCTCAAGCCTGTCTTCGAGAAAGAGGGCTTAGAAGATGCCCCCAATCCGGCAGAAACTGGCGCGATAACGGACGAGGTCGTAGCAGCATTAGTAGCTGAATATGTCGTAGACGAAGCACGAACTTGGGCGATCAGCTCTTCCAGATCTCCTCTCCTTAGAGGGAACACGTCGTCCTCAACGTTCACAGTCGCTTCACGATCATCAGAATTGCCGGACATAATGCACGTCCTGTCTCGGCTGCCGAAATAGCCGGAATGGGGCTGACCCCACCCAAGCGGCCCCGCCTACTCGCGCCGCCGTGCCAAACAGCTAAGGCGGCGCAGAGGGTGATGAAATTCAAAACTCCACGTCACTAGAAAAAATCGATAAAGCAGTCCACATGCGCCTGCGCCGTGCTTAGTCAGCAAAAAAAATCAAAGCATTCCCTCAAGTCTCCAATTTTTTTTAGGTCAGCACAACATCCGTTTAAGAAGATGCAGAACCTCGAGAAACTACGCCGCGAGCTGTTCGAAAAAACAAGAGAGGCCAAGCAGTTACGACAGGAGTTGGTCGAGACACGGCAGGAGCTCGATGGTGTGCGCCAAGAATTGCTTAAGAAGGTCCATGACCTCAGTAAGCTTCGTAAAGCGCTTCCACCTCTTCCGGATCCTGAAAGGCTCCACGGCAACATCGTGAACCGGTGCTACGATTTCTACGCCTGCACGAAAAAAATGACGCAGTTGGAAAGTCGAATTCGTGCGCTAAGCCGATCAACAGAGCGCTGGGAGACTCGTCATAACGAGCTCTCTCTACTGGAGATCACCATAGACAAGCTGCGCTTCGAGTTCCTATTTGTGCGGCATCAACTTCGCACATGGTTCGCAGCACCTGAACTTCTCTTCGCGACTGACGCACTCTCGCCGGAAATTTGGAGCACCTGGATGGCGGCTCCACAGCTCAACGACGAAGGCAAGCCGTTACTAATGGACCCGCACCTTCTCGATACTGCAATCGCTGATCAGCTGATGCTTCTGGATGACCACCGTTCAACCTTGAACGACTTGCGCTGCTCGATTCTGGCTGAGAGCAACCAGGAATCTTCTACGTTCCAAGAGCAAGTAAAGACTGCTCTTGTCAACATGCAATCTTCTCTTGATGCTGCTCTTCAAGCTCTGGCTCAACGTCCTCAACCACCTGCAGATAAACCTGTGCACAATCCTCCCCTTGAACCGGACGACAATGCGCCAGCGCATGAGGATATTCCCGTTCAACAGCAAGAAGGGGAAGTCATTCACGACAACCTCGAATTCATGGAACAGATCGACGAGGATTTAGATCCCCAACCCGAGGACGAGGAGCCTGAGCACCAGGTCAACGATAACGCGGAACCTATGGAACACGTCGATGGAGTGGAGGCCGAACCGCAACCGAATGCGCCCATTCGACAGCAGATTGAGCAAGAGCTTCAACAATTGCGCCAGGCTCAGAACGATTTTCACCTCATGATTGAGGAGTTGCGGAACGAACCCGTCTGCGCACCAAGAAGGTTTGGACGTGGTGCGATCCATCAGGAGGACGAACGTTTTATGCGCTGCGCCTTCTGTTCCGCAGTCGGAATTCACTACTCCGACAAATGTACAGACGTGAGATTAGCGAGAGAACGTCGAAGTATCATCGAGGACAGGAAACGGTGTCTCGAATGTCTCGAGTACTGTCGAGGAGGAAAGCAGTGCCCCAAATACTACGCCAGGTGCTACCACTGTGGCAGTTACGAGCACCATTCGGCGTTATGCGAGCTCCCCGAGAGGAGTGAGGAGATTTCGGAACAACTATCGCGTGCGAGAGCGAGCCTAGCGGATGTGGAGAACCGGATTCAGAGACTTGAAGAGGACCTACAGCAATTGGACGACTGACTTTGACGGCGGCGGGAGTATCGCGGATCACCGCGATTTGTGATACCTATTTTGTGCCTGTTCTTTAATCATTGGGAAAACACCTCAATTCGCTCTCTGCTCATCCTAGGTCTTTTCAGTCTTAAAGGAAGGGAAAGAGCC
>CANAIB010000086.1:0-23028 GCA_947359475.1 Heligmosomoides polygyrus bakeri
TCCATTCCTACGGAGTAGGTGAACTGGCCTCCTCTTCTCTGGTATGGAACATAGGTCATTTTTAATGGCCAAATACGCGTTTAAATTGCTCCCACGATATCCAGTACAAGTAGAACGCTTGAATCTAGAAGAGGTCTGGTAACTACGACACCTGTATCTTTTATCTTTATTTTATCTTGATGCTTCTACATTTTGCTAGACACTAAGAACACTAAGGTAATAGCAATTTTTTTCGAATGCGCCGCGCATTCCACTTCCAGAACCAAAATTCACATAGTAACTTATACCTATGTACATCGCTATACCTATGCTATACCCACCCACCATAGCTTATACCTGTGCACATCCACCTTGTAAACTATTTGGATCATCCTGTGAAAATCGTTTTTTTTTTTCGTTCACTGCATGTCGTGGCGCAACATCCTATTCAGTAAGCAGACGGTACAGGTTTGACTCTCTTCTGAAGCGAGAGGTTTGGTCGTAACAAGGTATCCTTACTGCAGCAATTTGTGACCTATACAACTAAGACTAAGTAGACGGCAAATAGCGGTGGTGGGACGAACGCTGCTCTAGCAAAGCTGAGGCCGCAACAAATCAGCTTTAGTTGACTCGGGAGTACGTCGTTTGGATAGGACTTTCGTGGCTCCAGCCTTGGTATTGAATAAACAACCCCTTATAGAAAGCACATAACGACTGCGTCGCCTATTATATTTATTTAATTATTTATAACTGCATCTTAAGTGTGCTCCTAAAAAATAGGGTAAAAACAAAACAAAGCAATCCTGCACAATTTTAGTTGACACCGCTGATCAACAAAGTAAAAAACATCATTATGCACTGCAAATTCGTATTTTTCAGCAATGTGTTGCCATTAGAAGCCCTAACACTAGGAGCCTGCACAATGAATGGTCGTAAAAATGAGAATAAGAGTGATAAGCCAATCTCATTTAATATAATTAAATAATAATAATATTAGTCAACGATATACCTCTCATATTTCTATATTTTTGTTCCCGAAAACGATCACGTATCCAGGACATTCCCTGGAGGAAACCCAAGGGGCCTTAGCAGTTGTAGATCACCTTTATAGCAGCTGCCGCTGCGAAAGCGTGGAACCGCTACCTCAGGCACAACAACCGTCATTTGTCTTTTTAAAGACAGTCATTAAAGTATAATAAATTGCATTGTCTATTAGGGAGGGATGAAGAATTTCCTGATGGCAACTAGAACGTCAGCAGCGAGAGCAGCTTCAGTGTGACGTGTGCAGCACAGCGCAAGCACTTTCTACGGAGCCTTTTCTGGCTTTCTTGCAAACTTCGAGTAGTGTGGAACACAGAGATCAATAAGGCAAGGTAGTGCTGACCTGTTGAGCAGGTGCACTTCCTTTTCGATTGTGCTCGCAGGAGTATTTGTATCTATCTCAATCTCTCTAACGTTCTTATAAGAACTGTTCTTAGAAGATCGGCGTTGGTGTTATTGCTAGTAGGATGCCCCCTGGTTTTATTGCTAGTAGGACACTGCCACTGGGTATCGCACTCAGGGCGCGAGCCGAACAAGAGTCATCGGCGGCGCGCCGTCACCGAGCGCTGGGCTCAGGCCGAGTCCAGGTCCCGGTCTCATAGTCGACAGGGTGCAGATAGGGTAAAATTTCGACCATCTCGCATCTGAGCCACGTTATATCGTCGGAAAGCTGCTAGGGTGACGAAGATCACCAGCCAAACCCGTTTTCTCATTCAGAGCAAACCTGGAGACTAAACCAAAGAAAAGGAGGGAAATTCGCAAAACTGGGTCCCAGTTAAGGCCATAAAATGCCCTGTTCGGATGGAGGACTGCTTCATCACCTGCCAGTTCTCGAATGCTGACCAACGATGTCGTCCAGCCAACACTCCGGTACTTTCTTCTTCTTTACTACCTGGTTGAGGAACTCAGTCAAACCACTCAGCAGGATACCAGAGCTTCGACTTCCAAACCTCGGCTGCCAGACCATTCGTCCTGTTGCCTTGCATGGCTTCACCTTCTTCAGAGCCGCTTCTGTTTCCTCCATGGTGATCTTGTGAACGGGACCGTGAACAGAACCCACAGAAGGGATTTCCGGGGTGAGGAAATTCCATAGTGGAAATTTCCTCAAAGTAATCACGCCATCGCTTCAGCGCCTTTTTGCGGTCTGTCAGAGGATGGCCGCTCTCATCATTGATGCCAAAAGAACTTTTCAATACTCTCGGTTTGGCGATGGCGGGCTTTAGCAAGTCGTTACAAATACCGCTCACCATCGCGCGACGCGAGCTTTTCGTTGACATCACTATAATGAGTGGCTTTCGCAACAGTCACGGCTTTTCTTTGCAGCTTTCTTCGCCTTCTGATACTTCTGCCAGTTGTCGGCTGTCTTTTCGCCGACACGTGATAAAGCGCCTTCTTCTCTCGCACTTTTGCTTTCACGTCGTCTGTCCACAGCCATGTCTGCTTGTCGACTTTGCGTCGTCCAGGCTTCGTAGCACCGAGTTCCAATCTTGCAGCTTGGCGTATCGCATCGGTTGCTCTCACCAAGTTTCGTCGACAGTCGTGACTGTCGGCAACCGTACACGGGAAATCACAGCTGCTTCCTTCTCTTCCATTCGCCACCACTTGATTCTTGCAGCACTGCATCGCTCGATCTGCTTCAGCCTCGGAAGTGGCGATCTTTAGGGTGCAGATCAGCGGTCGATGCTGTGGGGCGACCGTCTCGTACGGCACGATCTTCGCGTCTGTGACAATGCTCCAGTCGCGGTCCCTCACAAGGACAAAGTCTATCTGAGACTTGGAGCTCCCACTATAGTATGAGATGAGGTGGGAGTCGCGTTTTTGGAAAACGGTGTTCACAATGATGAGATTATGCGATTCCGCATACTCAAGAATACGCTCACCATCGGCCGTTACGCGACCCGTATCCGAAACCACCATGACGGCTGTATCCGTCCTTCGCAGCACGTACGTGCCCATTAAGGTCACCAGCGACTATGATGACATTTTTTCGGCTGTACCTCTGCTGTCTTCTCATCAAGCAGGCTCCACAACTCATCCTTGGCTTGATCGGAGCCGCAAGTCTGTAGAGCATACGCAGAGAAGAAGCGATAGAGTACGCTCCTTAGCGGCGACAACGATCTTCATCTACCGATCGTTAAAGCGTTCGACACTTATAATGGAGTCACGAAATCGTTCGGAGACGATTATTCCGACACCCACTGGTGGTCCTGGGACTTCCACATAGAACGGCCTTGAAGCCACGTCCTATTTCCCTTGACTTGCTACAGGACCACCTCGTTTTCTGCACCGTACAGGAAATCAACTCTTCTTCGCTCCCGTGCTTCAACCAACTCGCACGAGCGGCCCGTCAACGTACCCACGCGGTTCCTGCTTACGTTACGGGACTTTCGGACTAGCTGAGTTGCCCCCTGATGCGGTCCTCGAATCAGGGACCCTCGCATACTTTCCACATTCGCTGGGCTCTGTGAGTGCGCGTCGGCTCACAGAGCCCAGCGAATGTGGACACCGTAGCACAATCTCGAAAAACATTACTCATCAGACACCATGTGATATGACATGGGTCTTCGTAAGCCGACCTGTCACAAGAGCCTGTCACCTGCATTCGAGTGTCGCGCTTAGCTTAGCTTACAAAGCGAGCAGTTTCCAGTGGCACCACGAGGAGGAACGGACATCGTCACTCATGCTGAAATTCCCTTGGCTAGTATTCTATGAAAACTAGCTAAGGGGATTTCAGCATGCTATTCACATAGGCTTATTGCGTATAAAATATCCCTTTGCAGTGGTCATCTAATGAAAACTTCCATAGCAGATACCTAAAGTCTCCTTTTCCAACACAACAACTTATACCTTGAATCTACTTTAATCTGGTCAGCATGACAGATCACACATAAATATTAGGTTGATCCAAAAAATGTGGAATTTTGCTGCTTTATCTTCAGGTGTACTACTAAGAGTAAGTACAATCATTCGCCATAAACAAGAACACACTAACAGTTTAACATTGCCATGTCAAGATTCATCGAAAGTCGAATATAGGCGGATTATTGAGGCTTTATCTTACCACTAGGTTTTTCACCCTTCCTCCCTCATCCCGCCTTCTGTAAATTGCTGTTGGTGAAGGAAAAAACACTCTCTGTTGCCGAGTTTGGCTGCAAATATTTATGTTCTAAGGAATGGGTTAGTCCAAAAATAAGTATACCCTAACCATACACAATGTAGTGACTCCATGTATACAAATATCGAGAAGCCAGGTGATCAGATGGCAGAATTTCAACTGCTTAAAGTGAAGACCTCTTTCAAAAGTGCGACTGAGATTCCACAGCGTTTCTCTCTCAGTCTTCGCAGAATGAATGCTGGAAAGCCCAGTATATAGTATTATGCAATTTTTTCGCTAAAAATCTTCATCCAGTTCGGACGCCAATATTTGAACGCACCAGACCGAGCGCTGATGTAGAGGCCTTCCTCGATCATAATTATGCGCGCACCTTCGAATGCAATAAATAAATATATGAATAAAATAATTGCGCTGACCTGACATGCCCCACAGAGACATTGCATTCGGCTGTATGG
Organism: Heligmosomoides polygyrus bakeri; assembly: GCA_947359475.1. Lineage (NCBI taxonomy): Eukaryota > Metazoa > Nematoda > Chromadorea > Rhabditida > Heligmosomidae > Heligmosomoides > Heligmosomoides polygyrus. The sequence continues at coordinate 4,591 of CANAIB010000086.1, forward strand.
CCAACGAGTTCCTCATTTCTCTTTCTCGTAATTGCGGTATCGACTTTATGGCGCCCACCATTATCGATCCATGCTGTCAAATCTCGATGAGTTTTTGGGTTTTCCGGCTTGCGTAGATCACACAGACTCCATAGTTCTTAAAACTGTTTCCCTAGTCGCAAGGCTAAATATGTATATTATCATCTTCACGTCGAGTTGCACACTTTTTAAATCAAATTGGACACTTCTAATTGTAAGCTAGCCTCAGAATTTTGAAATCAAATTAAACGTCTTCCAAATTGAAAAGAACTTCTTACAAGTTGAACTCGAACACTTCAAGAAGGGAAGAATAATTTTTTGCCCAAGAAAAACTTAACTGTAACTTTTTCGAATTTTGCTTAGTTCAGCTGCCCGAACGAGTGCAATATTTTATACAAGTTTTTTAAAGAAAAAAGATAGTAAACTAAATTTTGTCTTAAATCGCAACAAAACACTTGAAAAGCTGTCGCGATTTTTATTTGATTAATAGCGTGAACGCTGCTTACATAAATTATCAAAGTGAGAATATGTGTGTTTTTTACAACTTTCTTTGTTATATTGTTTACATGCGTAAAACTCCATGCAAACAGCACTTTTGCTGTCAATCAAATAAAAATCGCGACGTCATGGACAAGTGCATGGCGCAATCCTTCTGGCGCTAAAAACAACCGCTTTTCTGTTTTTTAAAGCAGGATTAAACCATTATTTTCCACAAAAAATGAGAATTTTGTAAAACTTCAAACAAAGTGTTAAGTTTTTGTGGAAGTGAATTAAAACTTAAAAGAAACCATACTGAAATTTCCTTAAACAAAAAAATTATCCTAATCTTTTTGGAGAGTGTTTAATTTAGTGTCAGTTTAGTGCAGAATAAGCTCATTTCGATTTGGAAGAGCTTGCTTTGGTATCAAAAGTCTAAAGCTAGCTTAGAAGAGTGTCCAATTTGAATTGAAAAGTGCCCTTTTCAAATTCGAATGAAAATGGGCGAAATGGTATATTAAGGCCAGCTTCTATACTAATTAGCTCTACCACTCGTAGTAAAGCTGTTTCACCACAAATAATTTTTGAATAGAGAAATAAAATAGGGTTGATTCGGCTCAACAACGGCTGCTGAAATTTCTTTTGTGTAAAACTTAAACACTGGGGAAAAAATTCATGCTATTAGGTTGTCCGGAAGGTTCTAATCGCTTTGTGTTACTATTTTTCATTCGTCTATTATTAAGCAAAAATTCAACTAGCATTGCGCATTAATGCTACTTTCTGTACAGACTTTTTTTGACCATGGTCACTGTGTGGTGTTCGGGGGCTGGTGTGATCCATTACAACTTTTTTGGCACCAGGCCAAACGATCACAGCAGAGTTTTACTGTAAGGAAATCGGCGAAGTGCACCGAAAATTGCGGCAACTTCAGTCAGCACCGGTCAACAGAAGAGGCCCGATTCTCTTGGACGATAACGCCTGCCCACACGTTTCATTATCGCTATTCGAAAATGGAACGAATTAAAGGCTTAGACCGCCATATTCTCCAGACCTCGCCAACCACTACCACCTTTTCAAACACTTTCAGAACCTTCTCACTGGTAAAACCATCACCAATACCAATCAGGACCAAGCCAGAACAGCTTTCGCTGAATTTGTTGTTTTTTTTATTTTTGCAAATCTAATTTCTATTTGATTTTTATTTGATTGACAGCAAAAGTGCTGTTTGCATGGAGTTTTACGCATGCAAACAATACAACAAAGAAAGTTGTAAAAAACACACATATTCTCACTTTGATAATTTACGTAAGCAGCGCTCACGCTATTACTCAAATAAAAATCGCGACGAGCTTTTCAAGTGTTTTGTTGCGCTTTAAGACAAAATTTAGTTTACTATCTTTTTTCTTTAAAAAACTTGTATAAAATTATTGCACTCGTTCGGGCAGCTGAACTAGGCAAAATTCGAAAAAGTTACAGTTAAGTTTTTCTTGGGCAAAAAATTATTCTTCCCTTCTTGAAGTGTTCGAGTTCAACTTGTAAGGAGTTCTTTTCAATTTGGAAGACGTTTAATTTGATTTCAAAATTCTGAGGCTAGCTTACAATTAGAAGTGTCCAATTTGATTTGAAAAGTGTACAACTCGACGTGAAGATGATATATACATATTTAGCCTTGCGACTAGGGAAACAGTTTTAAGAACTATGGAGTCTGTGTGGTCTACGCAAGCCGGAAAACCCAAAAACTCATCGAGATTTGGCAGCATGGATCGATAATGGTGGGCTGCATAAAGTCGAAACCGCAATTACGAGAAAGTGAAATAAGAAACTCTTGGTCATACAGCCGAATGCAATGTCTCTGTGGGGCATGTCAAGTCAGCGCAATTATGATCGAAGAAGGCCTCTACATCAGCTGGTGCGTCTAAATATTGACATCCGAACTGGTTGAAAATTTTTAGCGAAAAATTGCATAATTACAATGCTCGGCTTTACAGCATTCATTCTGCGAAGACTGAGCGGGTCTTAACTTTAAGCAGTTGAAATTCTGCCATCTGATCACCTGGCTTCTCGATGTTTAATGCTGGAGTCTCTTCATTGTGTTGGTTAACGTGTACTTACTTTTTGGACTAACTCATTCCTTAGAACATAGATATTTGCAGCCAAACAGAGAGTGTTGTTTACCAAGATTCACTTGCAGTTTTGACGAATCGCCACCAGCGCGCAAACGCCCAAAATGAACTCGAAACGTAAATTTTCTATGTCATTTTTTCCCCTGAATAATGAGTAAATGTCAAGCTACAATAACAAGCTTTAGACTGAGCTTTCCGTTTAAATAAACGAAATCGGTTGAAGCAGCTGCAGAATCAGTGCATATCTTCCTGCCAAATTTGGTACCAAATGAATTGCTGCAGCCAGAGCAAGGTCACAAATGGAAGGAAAATGAAATTTAATTAGGTGTAAGAATTTTAAAAGTTAACTGTGCAGACTATTTGTGTCTGGGGACGTGATTAAGCGAGACTCGGCGACGGTGCTGGGTCGGGTCACAGCAATTAGGACTCTTCTTAATTACGGCACTGGTTATCAGACTTCCATCCACTTTTTAATATCGGTTGAATGACCATTGGTAGGTTTGGTGATGTTAGGAGCCCTTGTAAATTTCGATGAGAAAACTTTTATTTTGAACAAAGTTATCATGATACAATGCAAAAAAACGCGTTTTTCCGTCGAAAACCTTGTTTAGTTGAATGTTTAGCGGCGGTACTGTATGAAACTCCAAGCAGAAATTTTGCTATCAATCGATTAAAAACGCTTCGCTTGATCGAGGGCATGAAGCTTTCCCTTTTCAGCACAAAAAACAAGCACAAAAAACAACCGCCTTCCTTTTCTCTTAAACAGGTATTATTTTCCATAAAAAATAGGAATTTTATAAAATCTTAAACACTGTGTTCACTTGTGGTGGTGACATCCGTTCCTCCATGTGGTACCACTGGAAACTGTTCGCTCTGCAGGCAAAGCCGAACACGGACTTGATTGCAGGCGACCCGCCCTTGTGACAGGACGGCCTACGAAACCTATGTCACATCACATGGTGTATGACGGTACAAGTTTCTCGAGATGCTACGGCGTCTATGGGACGGTCATTTTCTCACGGACCGCCAGAAAGCATTGAAGCGATGGCGCGATTACTTTGCGGCAATCTCTACAGTGGAATTTTCTCATCCAGCCATCCTTTCAAAAGCCTGATCCCTGTTGGATTATTGACCCTGCGCTTGACTGTTTGACTGCCCGGGTGGTCTATGGATCATCTTGCACTACCCGATCTGGACCGCCCCTCGTTCCGTGTATTTAAACCGGCCCTTGTACTCACCGCCGATTTGAAAGGAAAATTGTGTGTGTGTGTGGTATTCGTTCTGTAACTGTTCTATTCTTCGCCTCCGACGACACAACACTGGCGATCAGGACGCTCGAGGACTCTCAAGGATAGACGCTCTTCCCGCTCCGTTCAGAAGCAGCTCGACCTTCAAGCACGCCACATTGACGAACAAGGAGCCGCCATCGTGAAGTTCAGAATCTGTCGCTCTGCCTGCCGTCAACAGCCCGCTCGTTATCAAGGACAAGCATGGAATCATCGACTCGGTCCACCGCCGAATTGAAAGATTCTGCTACGATCCTGAACGAGGACGCACTTTCGACCTCTGGCTCAAGCGATACCAGGACCTGTTTGACATTGAGCTTGACGAAAAGGACGAAACACGACTACTCGTTCCTTGCCTGGACGAGGACTGCCACCAAAGACTGACTGCAGCCACCTCACCCAAGCAACTATCTAACTATCAGAGCTATCGTGCATCGAAATCCTGAAAATGATGGAACGCCAGTTTCGATCCGCCAAGACGCTATTCCGTCGACGCTTTGAATGCTTCAAGAAGAGGTACGAAGGCCAGCAGCTCAACAACTACGAACTGTTGGTGAAGACGAAATGCGACAACGCCAAACTGGACGCCATCGACTTTGACGGCCTGCAATGCCTTGTCTACGTTGCTGGATTCCAAGGGCCCGAATTTGCTGATTACCGTACTCTTCTGAGGAAGCTCGACCAATCCAAGAAGGTCACGCTGAAAGACCTCACTGCAGAATGTCAGATGATCAGATCATATAAGGAGGACTCTCAAATGCTTGAAGGCGATCCGTCAGTCAACTTCATTCGTTGCAAGAGGTCTTTTGAGGCAAAAAGAAGCATGTGCCGAGAAATAAGCCAAACGCGTTCCGATATTCTTCTGACCAGAAGGAACCAAAGCAACGAAGTGGATCGACTACCCGCCACCACCGCAGTCGTCAGGTCAGCAACGTCATAACCGCCCTCAAGAAGGATGGTCACCCCATTTGGATGTATTCATAAACGGTCATCGAACCGAGCTTCTATTGGACACAGGTGCAGAAATTACCATTATCTCCGAGTCTAAATGGAAGCAGATCTCAGCACCTCAGCTTCAAAGGACAGATGTAACCGAATTTGCCGTCAATGGAGCTCCACTCAAAATTCAAGGATGCTTCGAAGCTGGCTTAGCGTCAGCAGCGCATCCGGAGGGCTATGCCCTAAACGTGGAATCTGCCTCGTAACTGACGACGACTGCAACGTCTTCGGAATGCCATGGATCAAGCAATTGTTGGATCTCTACAAAGCCGTCAGAAAGTACCAGAATCATCGGGCAATCATCGTGGACCACGTCTGGGCCTCCCGGAATGCAGTTGTTGAGAAGCTGAAGACAAAATTCGCAACAGTCTTCAAATCTGGCCTTGGACGGTGCACAAAGACAAAGGCAGCGCTGAAGCTGAGAGCTGATGCCTCACCTGTTCAAGAAGAAACTCCCTGTAGCGTACGCTAACGTCGCCGTTTTGGACTCCCAGAAGACGTGCTCTCCCCTGTCACTTATTCAAAGTAGGCTGCACCAATCGTCGTAGTGAAAAAGGCAAATGGAACTATTCGCCTGTGCCCCGACTATTCGACTAGCCTCAACGACGCGCTGATGTTGCACCAGCACCCGCTGCATTCACAAAACTCAATGGCGGAACGGTATTCACACAAATCAACTTTGCGGATGCCTACCTGCAAGCGGAAGTAGACGACGCTTCGAAGGAACTTCTCACGATAAACATGCACAGAGGGCTGTTCAGCTACAATCGTCTACACTTCGAAGTCAAGTCTGCTCTTGGCATCTTTCAGCAGATCATGGACTCTATGGCTGCTGGACTGGATGGATGCACCGCTTACTTGGACGATGTAATCGTCAACGGCCGTATCACAGAGGAGCCCACCGCCAACTTGGAAGCGATGTTCGAAAGAATTCATCAATTTGGCTTCCGCGACCGCATCGAGAAGTCCAACTTTCTGATGCCACAAATACGTTATCTCGAAAATACCATCGATGCAAATGGACGTCATCCGGTTCCTGGAAAACAGAAGTCATCAAGAAGATGCCCCCTCTCAAAGACACCGGACAGGTGCGGTCGTTTCTAGGATTGCCCAACTGCTACGGACTTCTTTTAGAAAATGCGCCAACTTCGTGCAACTCTGGACAAACTACTCAAGAAGGACGTGACGTTCAATTGGTCAACCAAATGTCAACAAGCCTTCGATCGCGCCAAAGAGGTTCTATCGTCGGACCTGTTGCTCACCCACTACGATCCCTCCAAGGAGATAGTAGTGGCGGCCGATGCTTCGTAATATGGCATAGGAGCAGTAATATCTCACTGCTTCTCAGATGGGGCGGAAAACCCGATCTATCACGCATGCCGTACCCTCACAGCTACGGAGAAAAACTAGGGTCAAGTGGAGAAAGAAGGCTTAGCCTTAGTCTTCGCAGTGAGGAGGTTTCATCGCTACCTCCACGGACGTCATTTCAAGCTGTTGACCGACCACAAGCCGCTTCTAGCAATTTCTTCTTCTTCTTCTTCTTCTTCAGCGTTTGTCCCGCATCGTAGCGGGGTCCGCTTTTCTGGTGTTATGACGCCACCTTTCCCGATCCAGCGCTAGATCAGGGTAAACACCAGTAATCTTCAAGTCCGCATGTAACGTATCAGCCCAGCGCTGCTTCGGGCGCCCTCTAGGCCGCTTTCCAATTACCTCGAAGTTAAGGCCTATCTTGCGGACGCTGTCCTCTTTTCCACGCAGAACGTGGCCGTACCATCGCAAGCGAGCTTCGCGCATCTTGTCGGCTATCGGCGCGACACCGAACTTCTGCCGAATGACATCGTTTCGGATGTGGTCCATGCGCGTGACTCCAGCCGTCCAGCGCAGCATCTTCGTCTCCATGACGCTGAGGCGCGTTTCAACTTCCCTGGTCGCAGGCCAACACTCAGCGCCGTACATCGCTACTGGCCGGACGACTGCTCTGTATATCTTCGACTTCAAGCGCTCCGGTATCTTCCTATCGCAGAGCACCCCAGTCAACGAGCGCCACTTGGACCAAGCTGCACTCACGCGTGAATTCACTTCAATCATCAGTTTGCCGTCAGACGTGACTGCTGATCCCAGGTACTTAAAGACCGAAGTGCGTGGGAGCTCGATGCCGTTAACCTTGATGGAGCTGGACTCAGTAACGTCCGTCGTTAGATATTCGGTCTTCTTCACGTTCAAATTTGAGTCCAAACCGCTCCAAGCGATCACCCCAAGCTTGCACCTCTCGCTCGAGTTCATCTTTATCTTCGCTAGCGAGCATTACGTCATCAGCATAAAGCAACGTCCAAGGGACGGGGTTCTGAAGATCTCGTGTGATGGCATCCATGACGACAACAAAGAGGAGTGGGGAAAGCGCAGAACCCTGATGTACCCCGACAGAGATGGGAAACTCCATCGAGGTTCCAGCTGCAGCTTGAACTCGACTCTTTGGACAAGAGTAGAGAATTCGCACCCACTCTATGAGCTCTTCAGGAACTCCATGATGTCGCAAGGCGTACCATATCACTTCACGCGGTACGCGGTCAAAGGCCTTCTCTAAGTCGAGGAAGGCGATATGCACCGACTTCTGTTTCTCGCGATGCTTCTCTATCAGGAGGCGGGCGGCGTGAATGGCATCAATGGTGCCACAGCCAGCCACGAAACCGCACTGATTGCTCGACAGCTGGACGATGTCACGAATTCGTCCGTCGATAATTCGCTCAAAGATCTTCATGCTGTGCGAAAGCAAGCGAATCGGACGGTAATTGGAGCAGTCTGCAGGACTGCCCTTCTTCTTCCAAATCGGAATGGTCGTACTTTGGCGCCAACACTCAGGCACCTTTTTCTCCGCCACAACCTGATTAAAGAACTTCGCCAACCACTCAGCAGGGTACCAAAACGTCGACTTCCACAGTTCTGCTGCTACGTCGTCGGGCCCAGTCGCTTTGCCTGGCCTCATCTTCTTCAAAGCCGCTTCAATCTCCTCCACGATGATCTTCTGAACGGGGCCGTGGGTTGGAGCCGTTGAGGGGATGGCTGGATGAGGAAATTCTATTGTAGAGATTTCCTCAAAGTAATCGCGCCATCGCTTCAATGCCTTCTTTCGGTCCATAAGAAGATGGCCCTTCTCATCATTGATGCCGAAGAACTTCTCGATGTCCTCGGTCTGGCGATGGCGATTCTTTGCGAGTCGGTACAGATACCGCTCACCATCGCGCGACTCGAGCTTCTCGTTGACATCTCCATAATGAGTGGCTTTTGCAACAGCCACTGCCTTCTTTGCAGCTTTCTTCGCTTCTTGGTACTTCTGCCAGTTATCGGCTGTCTTTTCACCGAGGAACACGTGATATAGCGTCTTCTTCTCTCGAACTTTGGCTTTCACGTCATCTGTCCACAGCCAAGCCTGCTTGTCGACCTTCCGTCGTCCAGGCTTCGTGATGCCGAGCTCCGACCGTGCAGCGTGACGAATCGCGTCGGTGGCCTTTTCCCAAGTTTCGTCGACAGTTGTCACTGTCGGTAACCGCACGCGAGAAATCCCAGCTGCTTCCTTCTCTTTCATTCGCCACCACTTGATTCTTGGTGCACCGCATCGCTCGACCTGCTTCAGCCTCGGAGGGGCGATCTTTAAAGTACAGATCAGCGGTCGATGCTGTGGGGCGACCGTCTCATACGGCACGACCTTCGCGTCTGTGACAAGACTTCGGTCTCGATCCTTCACAAGGACAAAGTCTATCTGAGTCCTGGTGTTCCCGCTATAGAACGAGATGAGGTGGGCATCGCGTTTGCGAAATACGGTGTTCACTATGGTGAGGTTGTGCGATTCCGCATATTCAAGGATACGCTCACCATCTGCGTTACGCGACCCGTAACCGAACCCACCATGACAGCCATACCCGTCTTTCGTCGCGCCGACGTGCCCGTTGAGGTCACCAGCGACTATGATGACATCTTTCGACGGTACCTCTGCTGTCTTCTCATCAAGCAGGCTCCAAAACTCTTCCTTGGCTTGATCCGAGCAGCCAGTCTGCGGAGCATACGCAGAGAAGAAGTGATAGAGTCGCTCCTTCGCGGCGACAACGATCTTCATCAATCGATCGTCAAAGCGCTCGACGCTTACAATCGAGTCACGAAATCGTTCGGAGACGATTATTCCGACACCACTGGTGGTCCTGGGACTTCCACATAGAACGGCCTTGAAGCCTCGTCCTATGTCCCTTGACTTGCGGCAGGACCACCTCGTCTCCTGCACCGCACAGAAATCAACTCTTCTACGCTCCAGTGCTTCAACCAACTCGCACGAGCGGCCCGTCAACGTACCCACACTCAGCGTAGCCACGCGGGTCCTGCTTACGTTACGGGACTTTCGGACTAACTCAGTTGTACCCCGATGCCGTCCTCGCATCAGGGACCCTCGCATACTTTTCACACTCGCCGGGCTTTGCGAGTGCGCGTCGGCTCCCGCGGACGCCGTAGCACTATCTCGATAAACCTGAACAGTCATACACCATGTGATGTGACATGGGTCTTCGTAGGCCGGCCTGTCACAAGGGCCTGTCGCCTGCAATCGAATGTCCGTGATCGGCTTAGCTCGCAGAGCGAACAGTTTCCAGTGGCACCACGTGGAGGAACGGACATCGCCACCCCGCTTCTAGCAATTTACGGAAGCAAAAAGGGCATTCCCGTCTACACGGCAAATTTTCTCCAGCGTTGGTCCTTAACCTTACTCAACTACAATTTCACAATTGAGCATCGGATCACAAACAGCTTCGGACAAGCCGACGCGTTTTCCCGTCTAATTGCTGATCAATCAGCACCAATCGAGGATGTCGTCATTGCCGAGATCAACGTTGACGCCGTCAATTTGTTTAACAATGCGTCTACTAGACTACCAATCACAGCGGACACTGTAGCCGAAGAAACGCTCAAGGATACTGCACTAAAAGAAGCTCTGCAGTACTTTCAAACCGGAAAATGGCCTAAGAAGCGGAAGGATCCTATACGACGCTTCAATTCTATGCGCAATAACTTTTCGACGCACAGTGGATGTCTGATGCTTCGAGATCGCATCGTGATCCCGTATCGTATGCAAGCTGCTGTTCTCAAGGACCTCCACGAGGGCCATCAGGGAATGTCGAGAATGAAAATGCTAGCCAGAGACTACTGCTACTGGCCGAATATCGATAAGGATATCGAAGACAAAGTGAATTCCTGCACTCTTTGCCAGAAAAACGCTAAAAGTCCAGTAAAAACTACGTTGTGCCCGTGGCCAGCCGAAAATCAGCCATGGACCCGCATTTATGCCGATTTTGCTGCACCCATCGCCGGACGGACGTATTTGGTCATCGTAGACGCCTAGTCCAAGTGGCCAGAGATTATTGATATGCCGTTTACGACATCATTCGGAACTATCAAGGAACTTCGTCGTCTCTTTTCACAATTTGGATACCCGCACTCGTGAAAGACAGTGGAACACAGTTGGCGTTGGCAGAATTCAAGAACTTCAGTATCTCCTATAATCTTCAGTATCTCCTATATAATAGTAGTCCACTCATGCTGTTTGTCACTGAAACATGGTGTAAGCCTGGACTCATTCATGATGCAACATTATGTCCACATCCATTATACACCGTTTATAGATGTGATAGAGAGAATAATATAACAGGAGGTGGAATATTGGCCCTCGTGTTGGAACGACTGCCTCACCTCCTGTTCGGTTCGCGTAACTTTTCCCCTTACTGTCAATGTCTGGTCTTACGCATTATTTCAGATCAGCGGGCCACATACTTCATCTTACTTTACCGAAGTCCTGCTTGCGAGTCTTCGTTCTTTCATGACGCGTTAACTTACATTTCCGAGATACTCGATGGCGCATCAGACTGCGTAATTTTAGGTGACATGAATTTTCCTACAATTGATTGGACACGTGCACGGGAATCATACAGAATTTATGGATCAGCTTCTGAATTCTACAACTTCTGTAATGAATACGCCTTGAATCAACTTGTTACCATTCCAACGCTGGGGTCTAATATTCTAGACCTAGTTTTAACGAATAGCGAGGACATTATTCATGATGTTAAAATCTTGCCTCCATTTTCCACCTCGGACCACAGAATGGTGTCTTTTTATTTCAAACGACGGAAAGCAAAACGGACGTATGAATATTCTGAATTTGACTTTTTCAAAGGTGATTACTCTGCGATTTGTGAAAACCTGTTGAAAATTAACTGGCGCAACGTGATGTCCCATTGTAGCTCTGCAGACCAATGTTATTCTGTTTATTTAGAGAATTGTTATCGGATGATTAGAGAATTTGTTCCGTTAAAAAAGATGGCTCGAAAGGAAATGCGCTATCCTGTAAAACTAAGAAAGCTTGCTACCAAGGTAAAGAATTTATACTACGCTCAAGCACGTATAGGTTTACAGAAATACATCCGATTTTCTAGGAAACTCAAAAGAGAGTTGGCTAAATTTAACCTTCAAATAGAAGAGAAAATAGCTCTCTCTAAGAGCCCTAAACTCTTTTATAAGTTCGTGAACAGCCGGCTTAAGTTAAAAAATAACATTGGATCTATATTTAATGATAATGGTGAGCTCTGTGAGTCTGATATGGATAAGGCTAGGGTGTTTGCCTCCTTCTTCAAGTCCGTTTACAAGGCACATCCAAATGTGGATCATGATTGTCCGTCTTTTACTTCCTCTAAAATAGACTTCCTTGATATCAACAATGAACTGGTCTACAAAACTTTGACTAGTTTGCCAGAGCGGTGTTCTATATCGCCTGATTATATACCATACATCTTCCTAAAGAAGGCAGCTATTGGTCTAGTCCCAGCGCTCACATTTTTGTTCAACTGGTGCCTTCTTCATGGAGAGGTTCCCTCGATTTGGAAGAAAAGCTTTGTAAGACCAATATTTAAAAAAGGTGACAGGACTGACTACAGAAACTATAGACCTATCTGCCTCACGTCCTCCACAAGTAAGGTCTTGGAGAGGATAGTGCGCACTCAGATCTATAGTTATTTACGGGAAAATAATCTTCTCGCAAGGACACAGCATGGTTTTCTTGAACGAAAGTCTACTGCAACAGCTCTCGTTTCCACTGTTCCACTTTGGCAAAAAATAATGGATACTCGTGGGTACGTCACCGTATGCTTCCTTGACTACGCCAAAGCCTTTGATTCTATTAGTCTGCATCTTTTGTGTCTAAAGCTGCGAGCTTATGGCATTGAAGGGTGTCTTCTTAAATTTTTGGAATCCTTTCTAAGTGGACGATCGCAGACTGTTCTTGTTAACCATGCATTGTCTGATACGTACGAAACTCCAAGCGGGGTTCCCCAGGGAACGTGCTTGGGACCACTCATGTTTCTACTTTATGTCAATGACCTTCCAGATTGTCTTCCTTCTGGGGTTCATTGCTCCTTTTACGCTGATGATTCGAAGATATATTCGTTTAATAATACGGATATTTTGCAACATGGTCTCGACTCCGTTCATGCTTGGTCACAGAAGTGGATGTTGGATATTTCACGTGATAAAACTACTGTAATGTGTATTGGAAGCGCCCACCCAAGAGGGATAGTTTTTCACATGGACAATATTGATTTGCGCATCACGACTGAGGTGCGAGACCTAGGTGTACTTTACTCTAGCTCCCTTTCCTTTGAAAAGTATATTGATGATGTAGTTGCTAAGGCATACAGGAAATGTAATTTCATTCTGCGTGCTTTCCGAACACGTGATAGTTCTACTTTATTTCGTCTTTTCACTGTATATGTAAGGCCGCTGCTTGAGTACTGTACACCTATCTGGTCTCCATCTAAGAGGACCTACATCGACAAAATTGAAAGGGTGCAAAAAAGATTCACGAGCCAGATATTTATGAGAAACGGTTTGTTCGATATCAGCTATCGAGAAAGACTGAATGTTCTTGGCAGTACATCCCTACAGCTGAGAAGAGTAATATATGATGAAAATTTAATATTTAAAATAGTCTTTGGTGCTGTAGACATTGACAGTCATGAACTTCTCAACTTCTCGGAATTTAGCGATAGAACAAGGGGCCATCCACTGCGAATTTCTACTGGAAGAGTTCGGACGCAGCAATTTCTGGAATCGTTTCTTGTACGTGCTCCAAGAATGTGGAATAGCTTGCCGAATGATGTAGTCGCATCGCCAACAGCAGCTGTTTTCAACCAAAGACTGGAATCATATCTCAGACAAAAGGGTTTTTTTTAATTCATTTTCACGAATTTACTTGCAGCTGAGCCCAAGTGTTCCAGGAACCGCCTAGATCACTGCCTTGTCGGATGTTCCGCTTTCAACAGGCCTATATACAAACTTTCCACGATGGATCTTTTACCGTGCTCATACTGCAAGTATAGTAGTTCTCTACCTTGGGTTATGTAGATTGTTTTTTTTTTGTGTTTTCTTCACACTTGTTTCAAGATTCTGCCTAGTCTGAGACAAGCCCATGGATTCCAGCCCATATTATTAAGAGCACACATACTGAACCCAGTTATTTTTCATCTTCCTCTCTTGATATGTGAAGACATCTCTTTTTCTCAGTGGTATCGTGGAATTTACTGCGTACCGAATGGTAAGCTGGATGGCAAGAAGACAAGACATCAACAAAAAAACTTTCCGGAAACTCTTGTCACTCTTCCAGTTCTTGCGGTTTTTATGGTCAACCAGTCTGAAGTTATAGAAGCAACAAAGGCGCTCACTGAAAGTAGCATTGCTTCGCCTAAGTTCAAAAGGCTATATCCTTACGCTTAGGTGTTGTGTGTACGCGCCAAGAAAGTTGCTCGAGAGTGGTTGCGAAATTGGCGAATTTCATACATACCACGCTATAACTTGGCTGGTTTTTGCAAAACCGCTTCATGCTATGCAGTTTTTTTATAGTTTTTTTTTTTTTTTTTTATAGTTTTTTTTAAAGCTCTTATTTGCCCTCCAGCAATACGTTCGTACGCTGTCAAATTGTAGTTAGCCTAAGTATGAGGAAGAAAGATAATATACCTTTTCATAAATTTGGATAAAATGATTCCTACGGAAACAATGGCTTAACAATTATATGGAAGAATCCAAATCAAGGGCTTTTCTCAGCTAACAGAAGATTTGTTTCTGTATAACATGCCTTCTTTTTTAGTTGTATAGCCAATCATAGAGTTGTTGCGTGTTTCACTTGTCGGCTTTGTTGTTTGCTCTTGGCTTAAATAAACATAAACATAAACATAAACTTCTGCGTACGAAACGGAATAATTCACGTTCACTCACCGCCATTTCATCCAATGGACAAGCTGAACGTCTTGTCGACATATTTAAAAGGAGCCTGTGCAAGCTTCAACGAGAGGGAACGACTCAGGGTGCCCCGCACTCGTTCCTCTTCAACTACCGTCGAACGCCATGCCCCAAGTTTTCTGAAAGATCACGAGCTGAGGCCTTTCTTGGCAGACGTCTACGCTCTAAGCTCACACTGCTGAACATGCGGAGACGACCAGGGGACCTCGGACAATGCAAGAATGGAGGCACAGTTCAACAATCATCATGGAGCACGCCAGAAAATCTTCAAGCCGGCCGATCTTGTGTGGACCCGCGAATATCGAGCTGGATATCCGAGATGGACTCGTGAAAGTATGAGGTCTCGTCTTGGACGATGTCTCTATGACGTCCAAATTGACGGGCAAATTTGGAGACGACAAGCAAATCAACTACGACCCAGAACTAGCACGTGTCCTGTCGACAATGCAATGCTCATATATCTGTTCGACTCGCCATTACTACCGTGCCTAAACGACGGGACGCCTACGCAGGATCAGGATGCTGAATTGGACCAGAATGGACCCTCGATGCTACCCACCGACACGTTCGTTTCCGCTCCTCGGCAACTGCGGATCAGACACCCTCCGGATCGGCTGCAAGTCAACCCTAAGAAGAAAACTTACACCTCTTAGGAGAGAGGTATTGGGTCTTTGACACTGCGCTTGACCGGTTGGCTGCCCGGGTGGTCTATAGATCTTGCACTACCGATCTGGACCGCCTCTTTTTCCGTGTATTAGGTTGTCCCATAAGTCCTTGCAGTTTTTTTCAACGATTCACTGCAGATTTTGCCGGCGGTCGCGGTCTCTTGTATAGCGCTGCATAGCTTTCAAAGAAAATGATTGGCTCTATCAGAATATGTGTTGCATTTCTTTTTTAATCATGAAATTTGTCAATTTTCAGGTCGTTGAAATGAAAAGTGAAAAAAGTGAAAAGTAGCAACTTGCGCACTTGTTCTCTCCGCTTAGGTTTGTAATTTTTTTTCGCAGTTTTTTATAGCATTTGGAAGACAAGGTTCTGTGCTACAAGAATGTGTGTTAGTGCTATTGGCTCATTTGTTCTTTATTGATTTTTAACTCATCAAATTGGGACGTCCGAAGGAGGATGGCTAATTTTGCCGACAGTTCCTGCCCTGTGGTTCGACTTTTTGGATTGATGTTATATGTTTTTCGAAAGAGAATGTCATGCACTATAAGAATGTTTGTCGCGTTTATTGATTTCTGTTGAATATCAACAAAATGCCAAAAAGAGGAAAATCGTCTTCACCAACAACTCCTCCTTCTTCTTCAGTTGTTGATATTCGATAGAAATTAGCGTGAGCCAATAAACGCGACACAAATTCTTACTGAGTAAGACATCTTCTTCCAAACGACATAAACACCAAGCAAAAAAGTCCAACCACAGAACCGGAGTTTTGGTAAAAATTCGGACGGAAAAGTCGGAATTCCCAATTTGATGGCCTAAAAATCAGTAACGGGCAAGTGAGAAAATAGGTCCAACACATATTTTTGTAGTACAGAACATTGTCTTCCAAGTGCTGTAAAAAACTGCGCAAAAAATTACAAACCTAAGCGAGAGAACAAGTGCGCAAATGGCTACTTTTTCATTTTTTTCACTTTTCACTTCAACGACCAAAAAATTGACAAAATTCATTATGAAGAAAGAAACGCAATACATGTTCTGATAGAACAAAGCATTTTCTTTCGAAAGTTATACAGCGCTATGCAAGAGACTGCCGGCGAAATCTGCAGTGAATCGTTGAAGAAAAATTGCAAGGACTTATTGGGCAGCCTAATATATAAACCGGCCCTTGTACTTATATTGTGTGTGTGGTATTCGTTCTAACAAACTGTTCTATTCTTCGCCTCCGGTCTCCGACGACACAACACTAAATCCACGGTCCTGTCCAGAAGATCACCGTGGAGGAGAGTGAAGCGGCTTTGAAAAAGATGAGGCTAGGCGTAGCAAACTTTGACTTCCACAAATCAGCCGCTACGTCATCAAAAAATGACGACGTGGAGGCTGATTTGTAGAAGTCAAAGTTTTGGTACATTGCTGAGTTTCTGAAGAGCTCGTAGGGTGGGTGCGATTTCTCTACTCTTGTCCAAAGAGACGAATTCAAGCTGCATTAGGAACCTCGATGGGGTTCCCTATCTCTGTCGGGGGAAACCAGGGTTCTGCGCTTTCTCCACTCCTGTTTGCCGTCGTAGTGGATGCCATCGCACGAGATCTTCAGAAGCCCGTCCCTTGGACGTTGGTTCATGCTGATAAAGTATTGTTCCCTAGCGAAGATAAGAATGAACTCGAGCGGCAGGAGCAAGCTTGGTGCGACCGCCCTGCGATGTTGGGACTCAAATTGAACGCGAAGAAGACCGAATATCTAAAGACCGGCGTTACCGTGTCCAGCTCCTTCAAGGTTAACGGCATCGAGTTTCCACGCACTTCGGTCCTTAAGTAACTGGGATCAGCAGTAGCGACTGACGGCAATCTGATGGTTGAAGTGATTTCACGCGCGAGTGCAGCTTGGTCCAAGTGACGTTCGTTGACTGCGGTAGGGAGACCGGAGCGCTTGAAGTCAAAATTTTATAGAAAAGTCGTCTGACAAGTAACGATGTACGGCGCTGAATGTTGGCCTGCGACCATGGAAGCAAAAGGAGCCTCGACGTCGTAGAGACGAACATGCTGCGCTGGACGGCTGAGTCACGCCCATGACCCACATCTGAAACGATGCCGTTCGGCAGAAGTTCGGTGTCGCGCCGATAGCGAACAAGATGCACGAAGTTCGCTTACGACCACGGCATCGCTTTGGGAAAGAAAGAAGGTGGGAAAGAAGACAGCGTCCGAAAAATAGGCCTTAACTTCGAGGTAGTTGGAAAGCGGCCTTGAGGGCGTCCGAAGCAGCGCTGGTCTGACACGTTACATATGGACTTGAAGGTTGCTGGTGTCCACCCTGATCTAGCGCCGGATCGGGAATGGTGGCGTCATGACACCAGAATAGTAAACCCCGCTACAAGGCGAGGCAAACGCTGAAGACGAAAAAGAAGATGAAGAAGTGTGGTCACTTGTTGGGTAAATGAATTAAAAAACCTAAAAACAACGGTACTAAGAGTTTTCTTCAAAAAAAATTGAGCTAACCTTTTTGGAAAGTCTAACTCTATGTGGAAAGAGCTCGTTTTGATTTGCCAGACATAATGACGGATTTTTGCTAGTGTACGTTTACCTGTCCATAGCATTACAGCTTTGAAATTTTGTTGCATCACGTGATACAGCTCTGGAAAGCGTAAGTTTAGCTCCAGCTGTTGAACAACGAAAGGAAAGAAAGGAAAGTTAAATGAAGTTTCGCGACGTTTTTATCTCCGAGCTGAAAACTGGTGCTATAGTCAAAATCAAAAAGAGGATCTGGTAGTTTTTGAGTTGGCTGAAAACTTTAAAACCAAAACGGTTTGTGAACGCAAATATTTTGGCTTAAATGGGTAAGCTCAAATCCTTTAGTATCAGGTTGAAAAATAAGCCGCCACCTTTTTAAATAATTTATTCTAAATTTAAAAATAGAAAAAGGACTTTTACAAACAGCTTGTTCTCTTGTAACATCCCGAAAAAATGAAAAAGAATTAGCATGAAAAAGTAGTCGCAATACACGCTTTCATAGAGCAAAACATTCTCTGTCAAACGACGTATACCACTGTCCAAAAAATCAACCAAAGAGTACGACATGTTAGAGAAATACACTCCCTGTATAGCACTCAGGAGAATGTCCGTCAGCACACCTGCTTGGTCTAGGGCGGTTTCAAACCGACTGCAGCTTGTCATGCCTAATCGAATGTCCGACATTGTTGCCCTGTCGTGGTGCTTTAAGCTACGAAGTGTGACGAATTTCGGAAAAGGTGACTCAGGGCAAAGATAAATGTTTAGTAAGTCTCATATATATATATGTTACAGGTTTTGTGACCCTGGAAGAATGGAAGTTAGAGTCTAGTTAAAGTACAACTATGTTTGTATCTCGTGCCCAGTTGAGGAAAAGCCTCGCCTGACCCTTCTGAATTTGAATGTCCTAGAAGCAACGCGCATGGAAACAGCAGCGAGTTAGCAGAAGAACAGAAGAACAATAACGACCTGTGGGATTTTACGGAGGGAAACGAGGCGGGACCCTCAAAACTGCTACTAATGACAACTTTTCTATTTTCCTGCTTGCT
>CANAIB010000087.1:0-22856 GCA_947359475.1 Heligmosomoides polygyrus bakeri
CTTGTTGCATTGTCTACAGTTTTTGTTCGAAGAAAATTTCAGTATGTTTTCTTTAAACCTTTATTTCACTTACCCAGTAAGTGAACACTTTATTTGAAATTTTATAAAATTCTAGTTCTTCGTGGAAATATAATGCTCGATAGCATGTTTTAAAGAACAGAAAGCCGGAAAAATTTAGTGCCAAGAGATGAGATTGCGCCATGCAGTCGTCCAAGACGACTGATTGATAGTGTAAATGCTGCTTACATGAAATCACAAGGTGGGGATATGCCCGTTCTTCACAATTGTAATTGATGTATTTATTCACTTTGTATTACATTCTTTTACCTAAACGGAATGGAAAAGAAGAATACTGCTTGCGTAGATTTATATTATGTATCTGCTGATTATATTTATAATTATAGTTGATCTATACATACTTGTAGAGAATGCAACAAGTGCAATTGCTATGAACGCTCTTACGTCGTAGTTCCATGTAACCAGCATTTACACTATCAATCAATTGAAAATCGCGACGAGATTTTCAAGTGCATGGCGCAATCCGGTCTTTCAGTGCACTTTATGGTTGCTGCTTTGCTGCGCTTTAAAACAAAATACAAATTGTTATTTTTCTCCAAAATAAAAATTTTATAAAATTATTGCACTCATTCGGGCAGCTAAAGTAAAAAAAAATTCAAAAAAAGTTATTCTGAATTTTTCTTGAACAAAAATTTTTCTAACCATTTTGTTGAGTCTGTAGTTTAACCAGTATAAAGATTGTTGCAATTCGGAAAGTTCTCTTTGATTTAAAAAGTCTTAGGCGAGCTTAGAAGAGTGTCCAATTTGACGTGAAAAGTGTCCAATTTGACGTGAAAAGTGTCCAATTTGATTTGAAAAATGTCCAATTTGATTTGAAAAGTGTCCAATTTGGTTTGAAAAGTGTCCAATTTGATTTGAAAAGTGTCCAATTTGGTTTGAAAAGTGTCCAATTTGATTTGAAAAGTGTCCAATTTGGTTTGAAAAGTGTCCAATTCGACCTGAAAATGGTATATATATATATATATATATATATATATATATATATATATAACGCTCTTATTTAGCAGCCTTGTTGGCTACGTTGACTCCAACGGCTATCCCAGCGGCTCTGGGCACGGCAGATCAGAGTCTGAAGGAACCTTCTCCAAAGATGAGGACTAGTGGAACAGTAAGGGTTGTAAGAGACAGTAGTAGACAGTGTTGTTCACCATTAGTCGTTGTAGTTGCAAAAAAAAAAACTAACCATCTCTCCATACATCTTTCATGCTTCTCCCTCTTCCTTCTAGCATTAATATCCACTGAACCACATCTTTATGTTGTAGTATTGTTAGTACACAGTAAATTTTTTATATAACGCTCTTTCCACACAGCCTGAACACAATACATTGGTCAACTCAATGAACATAGACCAAGGTCTAGACATAGTACGGCGAAGCTAGACTAGTTGTCTAGACATGGTGCATCGGCCGGGAAACAAATCCAGGCCGCCCGCCAGGCTGGCGGGTATTCTACCTCTGAACCGCCGATAAAGCGAACCGTGGACAGCGGATAAAGCCCGAACATAACCCGGTAAAATGCCCGAGAAATCGCCACAAATCAGCGAAGATGTAAGAATCAACATCGATCGTGCGACGTCAGAGCTTGAAGTCCATGACTCACCGATCGTGCCAACTTTATCAAGATAATCCTCCGCATATATGGCCACAACCGCCGACGTCAACACCATTACTACCAGCAAAACGCGAACGACCAGGCGGAGAACGACATCGACTTCCAGCACAACGCACCACCACCACCACCACCATCCCCAGTCGCCAGATATAATCCTTGGCTGGAGTTCAACCTACCGGAAGAGATGGACCTCCTCTTACAGTTTCTGCACGATAAATGGATGGAGCGGAGGAAGAACAACAGGCGCGAATGGGAAGTAAAGCGCATATGGTATTTAGCAGCCTTGATGGCTGCGTTGACTTCACCGGCTACCCCAGCGGCTCTGGGCACAGCAGATCAGAGTCTGAAGGAGTCTTCTCCAACGAAGAGGTATAGTAACACAGTAGGGGTTGTAAGAGACAAAAACTCGAACGTGGAGAAATAATCCGACGACTTACTTACTTTGATACTTTGATGGTCCTTTGTCGGCCGGAGGTCTTCTCAGCGGGGACCACAACTCTTCCAGACCGCTCGATCTCTGGCTGCTTGTATCCAGTGAGGCAGACTCCGCTCTCTGAAAGATCTTGAGAATGAGTCTGCCCATCGCGTTGGCGGTCGTCCCAGTGGTCTCTTATGGTCTCTCGGGAGCCATTCTGTGACACGGAGACTCCATCTATCGTCCTTTCGTCGAAGCAGGTGTCCGGCCCAGCGATATTTGGACTTCTTCATGTACTGCAGCGGGTCTGCTAATTGCGACTTCTCCCGTAGCTCCGAGCTTCGTAGGCCTTCTTGCCATTGCTGACGAAGGCTTGTCCTTAGAAGACATCTCTCCAGTGCACGATGCGTAGTTTGCATCGCTCTGGCGATTGTCTTGTTGTCGGGCCAGGTTTCCGTCGCGTAACACATCGCAGGCAGTACAGAGGCGTTGAATATCGAGGCCCTGAGGCCGGGATCCTTGACCTGATCTGTGACTTCGCGAATCGAACTGAAGGCTGCCCATGCTGCGCGTCTCCTGCGGGCGATTTCAGGAGCGAGGTCGTTATCCATGTTCAGCTCTCTTCCCAGATAGACGTAGGAGTCGACCTGTTGCACTCCATTTAACCTTACGAGTCCCGTGTCACACCACTGGTTGACCATAAATTGTGTCTTGGACATATTCATGTCCAATCCAATCTTCATACCTGCCACATTGAGCTCGTTCAGCATTTCCTCGGCTTCTGCCGTGCTGGTAGAGATCAGAACAATATCGTCGGCGAAGCGAAGGTTGCTGATCCGTTTACCGTCGACAAGGTAGCCTTTATCGTCCCAGTTCAAGTCTTTCATGGCATCCTGAAGTGCCGCTGTGAATAGCTTGGGAGAAATCGTGTCTCCCTGCCGTACTCCTTTCCCGATAGGAATTTTAAGCTTTCGATCGAACAGCTGGATGGTAGTCGATGTGTACGAGAAGCATTCGTCGAGAAGTCGGATGTAGGGCGATGGTATACCAGCGTGCACAAGGGCGTCCAGAATGGCGTTGATTTCCACAGAGTCGAACGCTTTCCGATAATCCACGAAGACAAGAACAAGTGGGTGGTGGTATTCGCGGCTCCTTTCGATGAGCTGTGAGACAGTCTGAATATGGTCCATGCAGGAGAAATCCTTGCGAAACCCTGCTTGCTCCACTGGCTGATATTCATCCAAGCAACGCTCCATGCGGTTAAGCAGTATCTTGGTGAAGATCTTGTACACAACCGAGAGAAGACTGATGGGTCGATAGTTGTTGATATCCTCCTGCTGACCTTTTTTGAAGATTAAAACTGTTTTCGACTCCTTCCATGAGTCCGGAATCCTACCAAGTCGAAGGTAGTGGTTGAAGTGCTTGGCAAGAAGTGAGCAGACAGCACTGCCACCCGCACGAAGGAGATCAGCAGAAATGCCGTCCGGTCCGGGAGCAGTGCCCAGCTTCATCCTTCTGATAGCATGAGCAACTTCTGATTCCAGAATGGGAGGTACTTCCTCAGCTGGTGGCATCAAGCATTTCGGGACAGTGATGGAAGAACGGAACAGATCTGTGTAGAATTCCTGAACGATGGCCTCCATCGCTCTTCGAGACGTTTGCGTTGTTCCATCCTTATCCACGAGGGCTGACATTATTGCCTTCTGATCGCAGAGATCTCGTTTGCAGCGCTTTATGCTTGAACCTTTCCCAGCCGCTTCTAACAGCTTCAATCTTCTGTAGGCTTGAATGGACTCCTTCACTGCAATTCGACAGGCCTTTGAGATGGTGACTTTTTCCAGATGGGAAGCATTAGGATCCAGTTTAACAGCTCTTCTTTGCTCCAAGAGTTTAATCGCATGTGCGTTGAGTCTTGAAGCAGACGACGATGTGGCTTCGCAAGAGCTGCTAGCACATTTCAACAGTCCTTTGGAGAGAAGGTCGTAGTCTTCCGATGGATCTTCAAGAAGATTCCAATCATACGACTTTATCGCATATTCCAACTCCTCAGACTTGAATGTGGGGATCCTCACCGGTGCCGGTTTATGGGTGTCACGCTTGAACATCCTCTTTTTGAGAGTCAGCTTCGCACGGACAAGACGGTGATCCAAGCCGGTGTCAAATGAAGGCAGCACGGAGACGTCGAACAGACTCCAGCGTCTGTTCGTAAGAACATGGTCGATCTCCGAACGTGTTTCTCCATTTGGGCTTTCCCAGGTCCATCGTCGGTTTGAAGGCTTCTTAAACATAGAATTTCCATGGTAGAGACGGCACGCGGATAGGAAGTCTATCAGGCGCTCTCCGTTTTCGTTCCCTGAGGAAGTTCCATGTGGTCCTAGCCTCCATTCGTCGTGATCATTCGTACCGACGATAGCGTTAAAGTCACCAACGACAACTTTGTAGTAGCCCTTCTCGTCGTTGACAGTCCTTTCGAGCAGCTTGTAGAATTCCTCCTTTTCTTCATCTGTGGCCGCAGATGTTGGAGCATATCCATTTATGATGGAGATGGTTCCTTGATCTTTGGTTTCCAGACGAAGAACAGCTACTCGCGGACTGATGATCTTGTAAGAGTCCACTAGGTGGTGCACTGTCGAATTGACGAGAAATCCAACTCCGCCAATATTCTTTCTGTCCACCTTTGCTCCGGTAATGAGAAGCTCGTTGTGGTCGGTCCTTCTTATGGTTTCCGTTCTGCTTTTCGTTTCCTGCAGGGCGATAACGTCGTATTTGATGTTTCGGCTTCTATAAAGCAGTGTCCGGAGATCCTGCTCAGATGCGATCGAACGACAGTTATAAGTGCAGACGAATAGGCAGTTTCCGTGTCGTGGTGGGAGGGAGTTTCCGGTAGTCCGATTCCAATGACGTCCTGATAGTTTAACTCCGAGATTAGATGGCCCCTCGCCGGAGGTGGATGCAACCGACGTCGTAGAAGTCCACCTCCGGCGCGCGGAGGACTGGGGCGCGGGTTTAGTTGTTTGAGCCGTACCGGTGGTCTGGTTACTCACATGTTCCTGGCCAGGGATACAGGAGAGCCGCCCATACACGACAAGCGTCGCGTACTGCGTGACCGTTTGTGCCGTTAGCCATCACAAAGTGATGTTCACCCCTTCACCGCGGTGAGGTGGCACATGAAGGGGAATCCGACGACAGATGTAATAAAACGGGAAATAAAGAGAATTGAGCAAACGTTTGGCAAAATAACTGACTGCTCAGATACAGTCACACCGACCTGAACAACAATGATTCCCAATCACACTGAGCTATTTTAGTCTCGACCAATGCCGAGCAAAAATTATTTTTTCTTCTTCAATCGTGTACTATAAGCCATTATACACGAGTAGCCCGAGTGCCACACACAATTGAAGCTCAACCTCCCAACATGTACTGTTAAGACATCGTGCACGAGTGGCCCGACTGCCACACACACTGATGCTCGACTCTCTCTTAATCGTGTACTGCAAGACATAATACACGACTGGACCGAGTGCCATAAAACACTGAAGCTCGATATCAACTGATACTCACCACGCAATGGGAAGTCGATGTCACCGTTCCAAAAAAGGCGAAAAGAAGGAAAATCGTCGACAAGAGTCAGCGGCAGAACAGTCGTAAGATCAAAGTTGTATCAGTTTTTTCTCTCGAAGAGTTCTGAGCTACCGTTACCATATTTGACGTAGAATGTGATTGTTAATTACAATGGTTGCTCCTTTCACCATGTTTTTGTTGTGACGCTCTGTTCTGTAACTTCCCGTTTCGCCTGGGTCGTAGGGAGTATCGTGACGATTCGCGATTACTTTGTAATTATCCTCTCGTGTAACTCCTAGTTAATCGACCGATTTACAAGGGTTTTGTCTCGACCAACACTTATCTCTGGCTGCCATCGGGGCTCCCGCCGGCGCGGCGCTTTCAGAAGTTTTTGCTTTCTGGCTGATGCTCTTTCCTCAACTCGCACTACGGCTGCTCATTACTCTGGCTAATTTCACGTGTTCTACAGCTGCATCACTATTGCCCTTAGCTATGCATTTACCCCGTTTTGTTGCTCTTTATTACCATTTTAGCCGCCTGTCTAGAAGTTAAGTATTTCCATGTTGTTGTTTTTATATTTCTTCCTTTTTCACATGAGTATTTACATGATTCACCAAATAAATAAATAAATAAGTAATTGACTAAAGGTCATCTATGTCAGAGGACGTCCCGAGACGCGCTACTTACCAAATAGCTCAAAGTAGGGAAAAATATCCTGTTCTTTTGTTGGTGGGATTTCAAAACAATGTTCGGTGTTAACGTTGTCGCATGGACCAAGTCGTCGAAAATTAGGTGGGCCGGAAACATTATGAATCCACACGACGCACGCTGGACGAGAGCCGCCACTGACTGGATTCTGGATGTGCGGATGTGTCAAAAAGCACCATAACGCCTACGACGCTTTGGTCGGTCTTCTTCGTGAAAGCCCTGAATGAAGGAAATGACCCACTTCGTGTCCCTGGGGAGATGAAGATGGAGCAACCTGACAAGCAACAGGAACTAAGACGCTGCTGGAGCTTGCTGGAGCAACTTGAAGATCAATGGGACGACAAATGATACAGACTCGACTTTGAGCTCTTTCCCACCACAATGACAAGCTAAGTTTACGGTGTCTAACTTCAGAAGTTGGCGGCGATATTCGGCAGAAGCGCGCTAGCTAAGCACAACAAATCTCCCACTTCACGGCAACACCTGCTTCGACATCGCGAACCTGAGTCGCCATGAGATTACCGAAATCTGGGAACTCCTACTCCTGCTCCCTATTCTCCAGACATGGCTGCTTCAGAATGCCTTGGAGCAATACCTTGCGAAGCAATATCTAAGAAATTTATGATCAATCTCGGAACTGAAGTCTTCCACTTCTGGACTCGCAGCCGCAATAAGTTTCGGGGTAAGAGGATCCAAAAGTGTCGGATCGCTGGAAGAGTTATGTTATTTAATTTTTTATAGATAAGTGCGCTCAAAACAATAACAAAAACCTGCAAACTTCGCATAAGTTCAATAAATTCAATACAATAAATTCAATAATGGTGAAACAGAGAGAGAAATGATATCTATAAACACTGCAATCGGTAAAGTATACTGTTTTGTAGCGATTCAGAAGCCTAGATACAAGGAGACTGTAGTGATGTAATCAAACGTATAAAGAGGCTAAAGGTAAAATACCAATTTAATTGAATAGGAATTTACGTAGATTGCATTTCATTTCATTACGATATTGGTGCAGAGGTCGGCTTAGTTGATTGAGTTCGTGCTGTTACAAGACTATTTTTTGAAGTTAAAAAATTTTGTCGAGACGCTCTTCTCATCTAAATATATGACATAAGCTGTCGACTTCGATAAAAGAGTAGATTTAGAAGGGATGTGTGGAGTATCAAACAAATCCTTCACTGAGACAGCAAGGGTCATCAGCAACGCTACCAGTACTACAGTAATGTATCGCTTGTCACTAAATCTTCAGAATACCTTCCGAGCTAGCAACATTATGTCTGGCATGGATAAACTAACAGGTATGTGTGGCGCAGTGGAACGGATGATAAATATCCGCCCCAATCATCGGTTTGTTTCACGCACAGTTTTAGGCATTACATCTACTCAAGATAGGAATGTAGGTGGCCTACACAACAGGAAAGGTTAAGGCATTGATAGGCATCGACAGGTTACCACAAATCAATGTATAGGCCTAACGCACATTCCACCGACCTCAACGATATCCCGTTGAGTTATTAGGTTGGAAAAAAGTCTTTTCATTTTTTTTAAAGATTTATTACTTCACAACTACAAAGGCAAATCAATTGAGATAATCTCCATTTTGTTCCACTACAGTTTTCCAAGGATGGGTAATTTTCTAATTCCTCTCGCGTAAAAGACTGTAGTTCTGGAGTCGAACCATAGCTGAATCCAATTTTTGAGGTATTCGTCCGTTTCAAACTATTTCTTTCCAATTTCTTGCTTGAGAGCATGGAAGAGATGATAGTCGGTAGGGGCGAGGTCGGGGCTATACGGTGGATGTGGCATTACCTCTCAGCCCAGCTTCTTTATTGTTTCTCTTGTGAGTCTTGCAACATGTGGTTTTGCATTGTCATGCAGGATCATCACCTTTGACTTCTTAGGCCTCTTTTCTTGAAGAGCTGCGGCGACTTTGTGGAGTTGGCCACTGTATGTGGCAGCAGTAAATGTCTCTCCACTTTTGACAGCTTCCCAGTAAATCACTCCTCTGATATCCACCAAACCCTTAAGAGAATCTTCCTTTCGTGAACATTGGGCTTGAGATCAGGCTTAGGGTTCTCTCCTTTTTATACGTATTGTGCTTTTCTTCGAGAGTTGGCATACAGAACCCAGGACTCATCGCCTGTCACAATCCGCGGCACAAACGATTTTCTCTCGTATCTGGACAGAAGAGAAGCAGCGATGGAGAGCCGTTGACCTTTTTGAGTGTCTGAGAGGGCATGTGAAATCCAAGCTCCAAATTTCCATGCAAAGCCAAGACCCTTCAGATGGATTCCCTCTCTCCTATAAGACACTTCGAGCTTCTCTGCCAGTTGACTTGTCGTCTACCTACTATCGGTACGAAGAAGATGGAGTAGTTCAGTGTCGTCCAATTCAGTTGGCCTTCCTGACCTTGCCTTGTCCTCGAGTGAATAATCTCCCTTCAAAAACTTTCCGAACCACTCATAACAGGCGCGGTGAGTAGTAGATCCCAAGCCATATATACGGTTAATTTGGTCGGCTGCCTGACGTGCTGTAGATCCTTTAATAAATTCATGAAGAATGCCGTGCCGAAAATGGCCCTGAGGTAGATCTGGCGTTGAGTCCGGAAGAATGGGCAGATAATGAAATACAAGAAGGGCCTTAACCTATGTCCGTGTGCGAACGGTAGACAAGTGTGATAGGACTACGAAATCAGCTATCAATGTTAGCTAGTGCGTTTACAAGGAAAACGGTAAAATTTTGTTCGAAGTGTGAAGAGACTTTTTCCAACCTAATAGAACGCGCGGCGTACTCCAGAAGGAATTTATCATCACTCACCCTTATCCTCGAAACTGTAGGCTTTCCCAATGACTAGCCCACTATCTTCACACACTAATACCAGAGTAGCTTTGGCAGGAGCGACGAAATTGGGTAGTTTGTGAGAACGATCGATAATAAGGATTTAAAGCCAACCAATCCTCCATTGATTTATCAAAAGACCGTCCTCGAATCGTACCTGTTAGGCTTAGATGTTTCTTCACAGAAAGTTAGTTGCCTACGTCGACGTACAAAACAAATTCTATCAAAGCAGGAGCGACCGATCAAATAGAAATTTTAATTTGAGAATAACAATACAATAGAAATTTTAAAGTCTGAAATAAATCGAACGCTGATGCTGCAGAGAAATCACACTGAGCAGAGCTGATAGAGATCCACATAATAACTTTTGTAGTACCTCTATGCGACGAGGTTGTTAGATGGAACTTTTATTGGCGTGGCGTTTACACCCTCTCGTTGCCTTCAGAGGACTAAAAACGTTCCAGGCGTACAGTGCAGAAGTATGTTCTATTGAAGTAATTATCAACAACGGCGAGGTTTTTAGATGAGAGGACATGGAGTCCACCTAATAACCTCGTGCAACACAACAAACCGACAGACATAACTCACCATGTGCTAGAGGTTTCCAGAACCGAATGGTTAGAAGCACTCGACAGCTCTGGATGCGTCACGCTTCTAAATACAATGCATAAGTGGCACGTTGTCGTTCCTTAAAAATGACCTAAAGCCAGCACTTGTTTCAGGAGCAAAAGTCAGAGTGAGTGCAGTCACATTGGGGAGTTGCTAACGATGCGAAACACATCATTGTCCGCCTCTGACGGCTTCACCAAAGCCACTGTCAATCAGAAGGATTACTACATCAAACGCTCATCTCCGTAGTGAATGAGGATTTGAATTAGTGAACAGGGAGATGAGGTAATTTCCTCTCAAGAACAGCATTTGAGCTGAAATTTAAACGATTCCCATATTTTAACATATTATTACAGATGCGAATAAGGGATGAAAGCGAAACTCGACATTGATTAACTCATAGTAAGGTAACCGCATTTCTTCAGGTTATTATGCATTGAATTCGAATGTTTGGCAACTACAGTAGGAGGAGTTACGGTACTGCTGTGGCACTCAACAGGTACAAATGGAGGAAGAAGTTGTTTGCGCCCACCCGAGGAATGCAAGGGTTGACGGGACGACATGTAATACTAGTTGATATTGAAGAAAAGTTGCATAATTTAGATGACGCTCATTTAAAATTTGCATTGCGCTTCTCTCCATCAAGATGCGCGAAGCTCAGTTACGATGGTACGGCCACGTTCTGCTTGGCAAAGGTAACTGGCCGTCGTTTCGGAAGCTCTTTCGTGGATTTTTTGCCGTGTCAACCTCTTCAGGTGGAGCATTCGCAGGGATCAATTCTACATTACATGTACTGTGTATTGCGTGCATTTCTTGCAGTTGCTTCTTCAAATAAATCTATTTTGTTCCAACGTTGCGCTTCTACGTTAATCGTTGATCTGATCTCCATCCTCTTTGTGGGAACGAAAGACCGTTGGATTAGCCCGTCGCAATTCTTATGACGGAACGAACTCCATTATTCGGACGGCTTATATCCACGGTAAACTAAGCCATTCGTGAACTCCGCTCAAAATATTTTCGCCATATGGTGGTTTAGGGACCTTAATTGCAGCACAAATTCTTCAGTTGTTCTAGGTAACGTGTGCGATCCACACCTTGACTATACAGGTGAAGGATCTACACCGCAGTTAATGGAAACACCAAACCCCTGTCATCTTGTTGGCCTATCTCCGTCTTCATCTTCATTTTCGGAAGTCAGTGTCATCAAGTGCTACTCACCAACATAAGCTGTTCTAGGAGAAGCCCAACAGGGTCGAGTTCAAAACTTCACCTCACGTGAATCTGTCAAGATGCCGGTTGAATTTTGCCTGTGTTCTTGTTTTGTTCCTTGCAGTGTCATTCCCAAAATTCGATTCTCGCAGCTTTCCTACTAAGCATATCTGATAATCCTTCTGGGGTTGCTCTTTTATAATGCGTTCTACAATACCGGCCTTATCTTTTGGTCTTTGGGCGGAAAAAGCCAAAAAAAAAACGCCTTTTCCGCCGCTTTTCTGTAGCGCTCTTCAAATTGAGCGCATTGCAAATTGAATGACATATTCGTGATCAGCACCGAGCTCTCTTCCCGATGAGCTGAAAATCGCATAGCGAGCGTCTGAAATGTAGTTCAGTGACCTAATTTCTGCCCGGCGCGGCTGACCCCTGTGCTCGCGGGAGATAATTACACCCACAGCTCCCAAGTGGCTAATGAAGGAAGAGATTCGGCTCTTTAAAGCCTAGTTTCTGCATTATATACATAGTCACACATAGTTCTCTGGATTCCCTAGTATTTCACGATCACAATGATCTACTTCCTTAAAGGATCCGACAATTTAAGTGTTGTTATTTTCAGAAAATGCCTCCGCTTTGGAGGACTCTAATTTCGTCATATCAAGATTGTACGTGCTTATACTCGTTTGTCACGTTGGAGGCGAGAGTGAGAATCAAGCTGCGAAGTTGGAACCTTCAAGGTTGAAATCGTTAGCGATTGTACGCTGCCAAAGTTGCCCATATGACATTTCTTCGTAGTTAGCCGTACACTTTTCGTATCATTAAAGTGGGCACAAAATGGTTTCCTTGAAGGCAGGAACGTAGATATCTGGAGGCCTATGAAAACACCTTATAGTCTTCTACAGGTGGGATTTCGACTGGCCCGGAGGACATTTTGGTCACCCAGTTACAGAGCAAACTCACCTCAAATGCTAACTGAGTGTCATTTTAAAAAATGTCCAAAAACCGAAAAATTGTCTATGAGGCCATTCCCTAGTTAATTCTGACTCGAAGGATAGTTCGATTTCAAATTTACGTTCATTTGTACCGGTTTTTCACGAGTCAAATGTACCATAGCCCTGGTCGGGACCCAGATTAGTTCCGGAGCCAGTACACTCTCCTGCCTCTGTGACCCCTCGCGCCATCTGAGAGCGCCGTAAATCGCCTAACTACAGTTTTCACACTTCCGGTGCCGCGGCGCCATATTGATCCTTCCAGACCAGGGTGGAGTAGAATAGTACACCAAACAAGGTTTGGACAACTACGTCCTCTCCCTTATACTTATACGCTTGTGTTTTTCATTTCGCATTTACGCTTTAACAATGTTTAGATGCGTGGCGCATCCCAGAAAGACTGCTCGAACTCGCTTCACTTTCACAACGCTCAGTCTACAAGCTGTCCCTCCCCCTCGATTGAAAGGTTCGATTCTGTATGCATTGTTCACAGCGCACTCCAAAGGCTAGCTGGACAGCCCTAGAGCAACTCCTGACTAGGGCGGGCGCAAATTTCTGACAAAACTCCCCAAACGCTCAGTCTACAAGCTGTCCCTCCCCCTCGATTGAAAGGTTCGATTCTGTATGCATTGTTTACGGCGCACTCCAAAGGCCAGCTGGACAGCCTTAAAGCAACTCCTGAGTAAGGCGGTAGGAAACTTCTGGTAGAACTCCCCAAACGCTCAGTCCGCAAGCTGTCCCTCCCCCCTCGATTGAAAGGTTCGATTCTGTATGCATTGTTTACGGCGCACTCCAAAGGCCAGCTGGACAGCCCTAGAGCAACTCCTGACTAGGGCGGCTGCAAATTTCTGACAAAACTCCCTAAACGCTCAGTCCGCAAGCTGTCCCTCCCCCTCGATTGAAAGGTTCGATTCTGTATGCATTGTTTACGGCGCACTCCAGAGGCCAGCTGGACAGCCCTAGAGCAACTCCTGACTAGGGCGGCCGCAAATTTCTGACAAAACTCCCCAAACGCTCAGTCTACAAGCTGTCCCTCCCCCTCGATTGAAAGGTTCGATTCTGTATGCATTGTTTACGGCGCACTCCAAAGGCCAGCTGGACAGCCCTAGAGCAACTCCTGACTAGGGCGGCCGCAAATTTCTGACAAAACTCCCCAAACGCTCAGTCTACAAGCTGTCCCTCCCCCTCGATTGAAAGGTTCGATTCTGTATGCATTGTTTACGGCGCACTCCAAAGGCCAGCTGGACAGCCTTAAAGCAACTCGTGAGTAAGGCGGTAGGAAACTTCTGGTAGAACTCCCCAAACGCTCAGTCTACAAGCTGTCCCTCCCCCTCGATTGAAAGGTTCGATTCTGTATGCATTGTTCACAGCGCACTCCAAAGGCTAGCTGGACAGCCCTAGAGCAACTCCTGACTAGGGCGCCTGCAAATTTCTAACAAAACTCCCCAAACGCTCAGTCTACAAGCTGTCCCTCCCCCTCGAAAGGTTCGATTCTGTATGCATTGTTCACAGCGCACTCCAAAGGCTAGCTGGACAGCCCTAGAGCAACTCCTGAGTAAGGCGGTAGGAAACCTTTGGTAGAACTCCCCAAACGCTCAGTCCGCAAGCTGTCCCTCCCCCCTCGATTGAAAGGTTCGATTCTGTTTGCATTGTTTACGGCGCACTCCAAAGGCCAGCTGGACAGCCTTAAAGCAACTCCTGAGTAAGACGGTAGGAAACTTCTGGTAGAACTCCCCAAACGCTCAGTCTACAAGCTGTCCCTCCCCCTCGATTGAAAGGTTCGATTCTGTATGCATTGTTCACAGCGCACTCCAAAGGCCAGCTGGACAGCCTTAAAGCAACTCCTGAGTAAGGCGGTAGGAAACTTCTGGTAGAACTCCTCAAACGCTCAGTCTACAAGCTGTCCCTCCCCCTCGATTGAAAGGTTCGATTCTGTATGCATTGTTCACGGCGCACTCCAAAGGCTAGCTGGACAGCCCTAGAGCAACTCCTGATCAGGGTGGCTGCAAATTTCTGACAAAACTCCCCAAACGCTCAGTCTACAAGCTGTCCCTCCCCCTCGATTGAAAGGTTCGATTCTGTATGCATTGTTTACGGCGCGCTCCAAAGGCCAGCTGGACAGCCTTAAAGCAACTCCTGAGTAAGGCGGTAGGAAACTTCTGGTAGAACTCCCCAAACGCTCAGTCTACAAGCTGTCCCTCCCCCTCGATTGAAAGGTTCTATTCTGTATGCATTGTTTAGGGCGCACTCCAAAGGCCAGCTGGACAGCCTTAAAGCAACTCGTGAGTAAGGCGGTAGGAAACTTCTGGTAGAACTCCCCAAACGCTCAGTCTACAAGCTGTCCCTCCCCCTCGATTGAAAGGTTCTATTCTGTATGCATTGTTTACGGCGCACTCCAAAGGCCAGCTGGACAGCCTTAAAGCAACTCGTGAGTAAGGCGGTAGGAAACTTCTGGTAGAACTCCCCAAACGCTCAGTCTACAAGCTGTCCCTCCCCCTCGATTGAAAGGTTCGATTCTGTATGCATTGTTCACAGCGCACTCCAAAGGCCAGCTGGACAGCCCTAGAGCAACTCCTGACTAGGGCGGCCGCAAATTTCTGACAAAACTCCCCAAACGCTCAGTCTACAAGCTGTCCCTCCCCCTCGATTGAAAGGTTCGATTCTGTATGCATTGCTTACGGCGCACTCCAAAGGCCAGCTGGACAGCCTTAAAGCAACTCGTGAGTAAGGCGGTAGGAAACTTCTGGTAGAACTCCCCAAACGCTCAGTCTACAAGCTGTCCCTCCCCCTCGATTGAAAGGTTCGATTCTGTATGCATTGTTCACAGCGCACTCCAAAGGCTAGCTGGACAGCCCTAGAGCAACTCCTGACTAGGGCGGCTGCAAATTTCTAACAAAACTCCCCAAACGCTGTCTACAAGCTGTCCCTCCCCCTCGAAAGGTTCGATTCTGTATGCATTGTTCACAGCGCACTCCAAAGGCTAGCTGGACAGCCCTAGAGCAACTCCTGACTAAGGCGGTAGGAAACCTTCGGTAGAACTCCCCAAACGCTCAGTCCGCAAGCTGTCCCTCCCCCCTCGATTGAAAGGTTCGATTCTGTTTGCATTGTTTACGGCGCACTCCAAAGGCCAGCTGGACAGCCTTAAAGCAACTCCTGAGTAAGACGGTAGGAAACTTCTGGTAGAACTCCCCAAACGCTCAGTCTACAAGCTGTCCCTCCCCCTCGATTGAAAGGTTCGATTCTGTATGCATTGTTCACAGCGCACTCCAAAGGCTAGCTGGACAGCCCTAGAGCAACTCCTGACTAGGGCGGGCGCAAATTTCTGACAAAACTCCCCAAACGCTCAGTCTACAAGCTGTCCCTCCCCCTCGATTGAAAGGTTCGATTCTGTATGCATTGTTTACGGCGCACTCCAAAGGCCAGCTGGACAGCCTTAAAGCAACTCCTGAGTAAGGCGGTAGGAAACTTCTGGTAGAACTCCCCAAACGCTCAGTCTACAAGCTGTCCCTCCCCCTCGATTGAAAGGTTCGATTCTGTATGCATTGTTCACGGCGCACTCCAAAGGCTAGCTGGACAGCCCTAGAGCAACTCCTGAGTAAGGCGGTAGGAAACCTCTGGTAGAACTCCCCAAACGCTCAGTCCACAAGCTGTCCCTCCCCCTCGATTGAAAGGTTCGATTCTGTATGCATTGTTCACGGCGCACTCCAAAGGCTAGCTGGACAGCCCTAGAGCAACTCCTGATCAGGGTGGCTGCAAATTTCTGACAAAACTCCCCAAACGCTCAGTCTACAAGCTGTCCCTCCCCCTCGATTGAAAGGTTCGATTCTGTATGCATTGTTTACGGCGCACTCCAAAGGCCAGCTGGACAGCCCTAGAGCAACCCCTGAGTAAGGCGGTAGGAAACTTCTGGTAGAACTCCCCAAACGCTCAGTCCGCAAGCTGTCCCTCCCCCCTCGATTGAAAGGTTCGATTCTGTATGCATTGTTTACGGCGCACTCCAAAGGCCAACTGGACAGCCTTAAAGCAACTCCTGAGTAAGGCGGTAGGAAACTTCTGGTAGAACTCCCCAAACGCTCAGTCCGCAAGCTGTCCCTCCCCCCTCGATTGAAAGGTTCGATTCTGTATGCATTGTTTACGGCGCACTCCAAAGGCCAGCTGGACAGCCCTAGAGCAACTCCTGACTAGGGCGGCCGCAAATTTCTGACAAAACTCCCCAAACGCTCAGTCTACAAGCTGTCCCTCCCCCTCGATTGAAAGGTTCGATTCTGTATGCATTGTTTACGGCGCACTCCAAAGGCCAGCTGGACAGCCTTAAAGCAACTCCTGAGTAAGGCGGTAGGAAACTTCTGGTAGAACTCCCCAAACGCTCAGTCTACAAGCTGTCCCTCCCCCTCGATTGAAAGGTTCGATTCTGTATGCATTGTTTACGGCGCACTCCAAAGGCCAGCTGGACAGCCTTAAAGCAACTCGCGAGTAAGGCGGTAGGAAACTTCTGGTAGAACTCCCCAAACGCTCAGTCTACAAGCTGTCCCTCCCCCTCGATTGAAAGGTTCGATTCTGTATGCATTGTTCACGGCGCACTCCAAAGGCTAGCTGGACAGCCCTAGAGCAACTCCTGAGTAAGGCGGTAGGAAACCTCTGGTAGAACTCCCCAAACGCTCAGTCCACAAGCTGTCCCTCCCCCTCGATTGAAAGGTTCGATTCTGTATGCATTGTTCACGGCGCACTCCAAAGGCTAGCTGGACAGCCCTAGAGCAACTCCTGATCAGGGTGGCTGCAAATTTCTGACAAAACTCCCCAAACGCTCAGTCTACAAGCTGTCCCTCCCCCTCGATTGAAAGGTTCGATTCTGTATGCATTGTTTACGGCGCACTCCAAAGGCCAGCTGGACAGCCCTAGAGCAACCCCTGAGTAAGGCGGTAGGAAACTTCTGGTAGAACTCCCCAAACGCTCAGTCCGCAAGCTGTCCCTCCCCCCTCGATTGAAAGGTTCGATTCTGTATGCATTGTTTGCGGCGCACTCCAAAGGCCAACTGGACAGCCTTAAAGCAACTCCTGAGTAAGGCGGTAGGAAACTTCTGGTAGAACTCCCCAAACGCTCAGTCCGCAAGCTGTCCCTCCCCCCTCGATTGAAAGGTTCGATTCTGTATGCATTGTTTACGGCGCACTCCAAAGGCCAGCTGGACAGCCCTAGAGCAACTCCTGACTAGGGCGGCTGCAAATTTCTGACAAAACTCCCTAAACGCTCAGTCCGCAAGCTGTCCCTCCCCCCTCGATTGAAAGGTTCGATTCTGTATGCATTGTTTACGGCGCACTCCAGAGGCCAGCTGGACAGCCCTAGAGCAACTCCTGACTAGGGCGGCCGCAAATTTCTGACAAAACTCCCCAAACGCTCAGTCTACAAGCTGTCCCTCCCCCTCGATTGAAAGGTTCGATTCTGTATGCATTGTTTACGGCGCACTCCAAAGGCCAGCTGGACAGCCCTAGAGCAACTCCTGACTAGGGCGGCCGCAAATTTCTGACAAAACTCCCCAAACGCTCAGTCTACAAGCTGTCCCTCCCCCTCGATTGAAAGGTTCGATTCTGTATGCATTGTTTACGGCGCACTCCAAAGGCCAGCTGGACAGCCTTAAAGCAACTCCTGAGTAAGGCGGTAGGAAACTTCTGGTAGAACTCCCCAAACGCTCAGTCTACAAGCTGTCCCTCCCCCTCGATTGAAAGGTTCGATTCTGTATGCATTGTTTACGGCGCACTCCAAAGGCCAGCTGGACAGCCTTAAAGCAACTCGTGAGTAAGGCGGTAGGAAACTTCTGGTAGAACTCCCCAAACGCTCAGTCTACAAGCTGTCCCTCCCCCTCGATTGAAAGGTTCGATTCTGTATGCATTGTTCACAGCGCACTCCAAAGGCTAGCTGGACAGCCCTAGAGCAACTCCTGACTAGGGCGCCTGCAAATTTCTAACAAAACTCCCCAAACGCTCAGTCTACAAGCTGTCCCTCCCCCTCGAAAGGTTCGATTCTGTATGCATTGTTCACAGCGCACTCCAAAGGCTAGCTGGACAGCCCTAGAGCAACTCCTGAGTAAGGCGGTAGGAAACCTTTGGTAGAACTCCCCAAACGCTCAGTCCGCAAGCTGTCCCTCCCCCTCGATTGAAAGGTTCGATTCTGTATGCATTGTTCACAGCGCACTCCAAAGGCCAGCTGGACAGCCTTAAAGCAACTCCTGAGTAAGGCGGTAGG
The DNA here is from genome assembly GCA_947359475.1 of Heligmosomoides polygyrus bakeri. Classification (NCBI taxonomy): domain Eukaryota; kingdom Metazoa; phylum Nematoda; class Chromadorea; order Rhabditida; family Heligmosomidae; genus Heligmosomoides; species Heligmosomoides polygyrus. The sequence continues at coordinate 18,262 of CANAIB010000087.1, forward strand.
AAACTTCTGGTAGAACTCCCCAAACGCTCAGTCCGCAAGCTGTCCCTCCCCCTCGATTGAAAGGTTCGATTCTGTATGCATTGTTCACAGCGCACTCCAAAGGCCAGCTGGACAGCCTTAAAGCAACTCCTGAGTAAGGCGGTAGGAAACTTCTGGTAGAACTCCCCAAACGCTCAGTCTACAAGCTGTCCCTCCCCCTCGATTGAAAGGTTCGATTCTGTATGCATTGTTCACGGCGCACTCCAAAGGCTAGCTGGACAGCCCTAGAGCAACTCCTGAGTAAGGCGGTAGGAAACCTCTGGTAGAACTCCCCAAACGCTCAGTCCACAAGCTGTCCCTCCCCCTCGATTGAAAGGTTCGATTCTGTATGCATTGTTCACGGCGCACTACAAAGGCTAGCTGGACAGCCCTAGAGCAACTCCTGATCAGGGTGGCTGCAAATTTCTGACAAAACTCCCCAAACGCTCAGTCTACAAGCTGTCCCTCCCCCTCGATTGAAAGGTTCGATTCTGTATGCATTGTTTACGGCGCGCTCCAAAGGCCAGCTGGACAGCCTTAAAGCAACTCCTGAGTAAGGCGGTAGGAAACTTCTGGTAGAACTCCCCAAACGCTCAGTCTACAAGCTGTCCCTCCCCCTCGATTGAAAGGTTCTATTCTGTATGCATTGTTTACGGCGCACTCCAAAGGCCAGCTGGACAGCCTTAAAGCAACTCGTGAGTAAGGCGGTAGGAAACTTCTGGTAGAACTCCCCAAACGCTCAGTCTACAAGCTGTCCCTCCCCCTCGATTGAAAGGTTCGATTCTGTATGCATTGTTCACAGCGCACTCCAAAGGCCAGCTGGACAGCCCTAGAGCAACTCCTGACTAGGGCGGCCGCAAATTTCTGACAAAACTCCCCAAACGCTCAGTCTACAAGCTGTCCCTCCCCCTCGATTGAAAGGTTCGATTCTGTATGCATTGCTTACGGCGCACTCCAAAGGCCAGCTGGACAGCCTTAAAGCAACTCCTGAGTAAGGCGGTAGGAAACTTCTGGTAGAACTCCCCAAACGCTCAGTCTACAAGCTGTCCCTCCCCCTCGATTGAAAGGTTCGATTCTGTATGCATTGTTTACGGCGCACTCCAAAGGCCAGCTGGACAGCCTTAAAGCAACTCGTGAGTAAGGCGGTAGGAAACTTCTGGTAGAACTCCCCAAACGCTCAGTCTACAAGCTGTCCCTCCCCCTCGATTGAAAGGTTCGATTCTGTATGCATTGTTCACAGCGCACTCCAAAGGCTAGCTGGACAGCCCTAGAGCAACTCCTGACTAGGGCGGCTGCAAATTTCTAACAAAACTCCCCAAACGCTGTCTACAAGCTGTCCCTCCCCCTCGAAAGGTTCGATTCTGTATGCATTGTTCACAGCGCACTCCAAAGGCTAGCTGGACAGCCCTAGAGCAACTCCTGACTAAGGCGGTAGGAAACCTTTGGTAGAACTCCCCAAACGCTCAGTCCGCAAGCTGTCCCTCCCCCCTCGATTGAAAGGTTCGATTCTGTTTGCATTGTTTACGGCGCACTCCAAAGGCCAGCTGGACAGCCTTAAAGCAACTCCTGAGTAAGACGGTAGGAAACTTCTGGTAGAACTCCCCAAACGCTCAGTCTACAAGCTGTCCCTCCCCCTCGATTGAAAGGTTCGATTCTGTATGCATTGTTCACAGCGCACTCCAAAGGCTAGCTGGACAGCCCTAGAGCAACTCCTGACTAGGGCGGGCGCAAATTTCTGACAAAACTCCCCAAACGCTCAGTCTACAAGCTGTCCCTCCCCCTCGATTGAAAGGTTCGATTCTGTATGCATTGTTTACGGCGCACTCCAAAGGCCAGCTGGACAGCCTTAAAGCAACTCCTGAGTAAGGCGGTAGGAAACTTCTGGTAGAACTCCCCAAACGCTCAGTCTACAAGCTGTCCCTCCCCCTCGATTGAAAGGTTCGATTCTGTATGCATTGTTCACGGCGCACTCCAAAGGCTAGCTGGACAGCCCTAGAGCAACTCCTGAGTAAGGCGGTAGGAAACCTCTGGTAGAACTCCCCAAACGCTCAGTCCACAAGCTGTCCCTCCCCCTCGATTGAAAGGTTCGATTCTGTATGCATTGTTCACGGCGCACTACAAAGGCTAGCTGGACAGCCCTAGAGCAACTCCTGATCAGGGTGGCTGCAAATTTCTGACAAAACTCCCCAAACGCTCAGTCTACAAGCTGTCCCTCCCCCTCGATTGAAAGGTTCGATTCTGTATGCATTGTTTACGGCGCGCTCCAAAGGCCAGCTGGACAGCCTTAAAGCAACTCCTGAGTAAGGCGGTAGGAAACTTCTGGTAGAACTCCCCAAACGCTCAGTCTACAAGCTGTCCCTCCCCCTCGATTGAAAGGTTCTATTCTGTATGCATTGTTTACGGCGCACTCCAAAGGCCAGCTGGACAGCCTTAAAGCAACTCGTGAGTAAGGCGGTAGGAAACTTCTGGTAGAACTCCCCAAACGCTCAGTCTACAAGCTGTCCCTCCCCCTCGATTGAAAGGTTCGATTCTGTATGCATTGTTCACAGCGCACTCCAAAGGCCAGCTGGACAGCCCTAGAGCAACTCCTGACTAGGGCGGCCGCAAATTTCTGACAAAACTCCCCAAACGCTCAGTCTACAAGCTGTCCCTCCCCCTCGATTGAAAGGTTCGATTCTGTATGCATTGCTTACGGCGCACTCCAAAGGCCAGCTGGACAGCCTTAAAGCAACTCCTGAGTAAGGCGGTAGGAAACTTCTGGTAGAACTCCCCAAACGCTCAGTCTACAAGCTGTCCCTCCCCCTCGATTGAAAGGTTCGATTCTGTATGCATTGTTTACGGCGCACTCCAAAGGCCAGCTGGACAGCCTTAAAGCAACTCGTGAGTAAGGCGGTAGGAAACTTCTGGTAGAACTCCCCAAACGCTCAGTCTACAAGCTGTCCCTCCCCCTCGATTGAAAGGTTCGATTCTGTATGCATTGTTCACAGCGCACTCCAAAGGCTAGCTGGACAGCCCTAGAGCAACTCCTGACTAGGGCGGCTGCAAATTTCTAACAAAACTCCCCAAACGCTGTCTACAAGCTGTCCCTCCCCCTCGAAAGGTTCGATTCTGTATGCATTGTTCACAGCGCACTCCAAAGGCTAGCTGGACAGCCCTAGAGCAACTCCTGACTAAGGCGGTAGGAAACCTTTGGTAGAACTCCCCAAACGCTCAGTCCGCAAGCTGTCCCTCCCCCCTCGATTGAAAGGTTCGATTCTGTTTGCATTGTTTACGGCGCACTCCAAAGGCCAGCTGGACAGCCTTAAAGCAACTCCTGAGTAAGACGGTAGGAAACTTCTGGTAGAACTCCCCAAACGCTCAGTCTACAAGCTGTCCCTCCCCCTCGATTGAAAGGTTCGATTCTGTATGCATTGTTCACAGCGCACTCCAAAGGCTAGCTGGACAGCCCTAGAGCAACTCCTGACTAGGGCGGGCGCAAATTTCTGACAAAACTCCCCAAACGCTCAGTCTACAAGCTGTCCCTCCCCCTCGATTGAAAGGTTCGATTCTGTATGCATTGTTTACGGCGCACTCCAAAGGCCAGCTGGACAGCCTTAAAGCAACTCCTGAGTAAGGCGGTAGGAAACTTCTGGTAGAACTCCCCAAACGCTCAGTCTACAAGCTGTCCCTCCCCCTCGATTGAAAGGTTCGATTCTGTATGCATTGTTCACGGCGCACTCCAAAGGCTAGCTGGACAGCCCTAGAGCAACTCCTGAGTAAGGCGGTAGGAAACCTCTGGTAGAACTCCCCAAACGCTCAGTCCACAAGCTGTCCCTCCCCCTCGATTGAAAGGTTCGATTCTGTATGCATTGTTCACGGCGCACTCCAAAGGCTAGCTGGACAGCCCTAGAGCAACTCCTGATCAGGGTGGCTGCAAATTTCTGACAAAACTCCCCAAACGCTCAGTCTACAAGCTGTCCCTCCCCCTCGATTGAAAGGTTCGATTCTGTATGCATTGTTTACGGCGCACTCCAAAGGCCAGCTGGACAGCCTTAAAGCAACTCCTGAGTAAGGCGGTAGGAAACTTCTGGTAGAACTCCCCAAACGCTCAGTCTACAAGCTGTCCCTCCCCCTCGATTGAAAGGTTCTATTCTGTATGCATTGTTTACGGCGCACTCCAAAGGCCAGCTGGACAGCCTTAAAGCAACTCGTGAGTAAGGCGGTAGGAAACTTCTGGTAGAACTCCCCAAAACGCTCAGTCTACAAGCTGTCCCTCCCCCTCGATTGAAAGGTTCGATTCTGTATGCATGGTTCACAGCGCACTCCAAAGGCTAGCTGGACAGCCCTAGAGCAACTCCTGACTAGGGCGGCTGCAAATTTCTAACAAAACTCCCCAAACGCTGTCTACAAGCTGTCCCTCCCCCTCGAAAGGTTCGATTCTGTATGCATTGTTCACAGCGCACTCCAAAGGCTAGCTGGACAGCCCTAGAGCAACTCCTGAGTAAGGCGGTAGGAAACCTTTGGTAGAACTCCCCCAAACGCTCAGTCCGCAAGCTGTCCCTCCCCCCTCGATTGAAAGGTTCGATTCTGTATGCATT